>PVLC010029596.1:0-20090 GCA_004027655.1 Graphiurus murinus
TAACCTTTTTCAATACAAGCTCATTAGTTAAACCAAAGGAAGGAATCCTTACTGAAATATAATACAATTCAATTGTGTGCTAGAAGAAGAAGAAGAAGAAGAAGAAGAAGAAGAAGAAGAAGAAGGAGGAGGAGGAGGAGGAGGAGGAGGAGGAGGAGGAGGAGGAGGGGGAGGAGAAGAAGAAAAAGAGAAATATGAAAATGAATTCTGGAGTGTCCGTTTAGGTGGCTTTTATTTTCTTGGATTATCACAGGAAACAAATCCAGGTAGTAGGAGGTAAAAGCAGAGTTTTCACAGATACTTTTTAAGGACAATTCAATGTTTATAAGGTTAGTTTATAATAGTTTATTATATATTTTAAAACAGCTAGAAGAAAGGATTTTGAATATTCCCAGCACAAAGAAATGATAAATTTTGAGATGATGGAAATGATAATTAAATTACACATTGTATACATATTTCAAAATGTCATGCGATACTTCATAAATATGTACAATTTTACGTCAATTAAAAATAAAAATAAACAAGCCAGGTGTGGTGGTGCAGGCTTGTACTCCTCCCAGTACTTGTGAGGCTGAGACAGGAGGATCCTGGTTTACAGCTAGCTTCAGCTACTTAGTAAGGCTCTCCACAACTTAGTGTTTCAAAATAAAGAATAAAAAATAGGACTGTGGGTATAGCTCAGAGGTAGAATGCCCCTGGGTTCAATCTCCAGTACCGCAAAAAAAAAAAAAAAAAAAAAGTTTCAAGGTACTTAGTATATTGTGCTCACAAATGCCTCCATTTCTGACAATTAGCAATTCCACTTTTGTGGAAGAGTTGGTAAGTTGGGAGCAGGAGTGGGTGGGGAGGGGAGAGAGATTGGAAGGAAAACAAGAACATATCCTGTGCTGTGGGTACAGCAACAGAGCAAGGACAGGAGGAGGAAGAGGAGATGTTTCCTGTGTACACTGTAATAGTTGCTGAGTGTCCCTAGGCTTTTAGAGGTTTCATTTGATCCCCAGATGCTTGGTCTCTGGCTCAAGTTCATCATACCTGGCATATTTAGCAATATTCTGAGCCTAGAAATGTAACTAAGGCACTTAACCAAATGTTCAGTAAGGGATTCCCAGCTGAGGATTGACAGGTCTGCAGTTAATTTATAGTAGAACCTTGTCAGACCACAGTAAAATAAGGTAAGCAAGAGCCTCTGAGAGTTACACAAGAAGGCAGAGCACAAAATCCTTCCTGTGAACTCTTTCTTATTTTGAATCTGTTTTATCTTTATTTTTGAGTGTGTGTGTGTGTGTAGATTTATATTTTTGAATCTTTTTATCTGCAGAATAATTTGAACTGGAAATTATTCAAAATTTACTTAGGCAAATGCTATTATCTGCTAAGTAAAGTCTCAATTGTGTGCAACAGCTACTCTGTAAAAAGTAATTGCTGGAGCCTAATGTAGTTTCGAGCATTCAAGTCTAAAGGAATTCACTCAAGTGGGACCAAGGAATGTTCCAATCAGCCATGATCCCAGCACAGTGTTTGCTTTGCAGCTGTCAGATGTCTGTGGTTAAACTAAAGAAAAGAAGGAATAGTGACCATCTTAAAAAGTGAGTCTGCTGTGGTTAGTGACTGGCAATAAATTAATAAGGCTATTCACACAGAATACCTTTGTGCAGAACATGGTGGGGGCGTTTATTTGAAATTTGATTATGCAAGTCGACGCTGGGAAACTTCATTTGCCTTGGATGTGTCCTCTCCTTGCCTATTAAGGACTCTTCTAACCCTGAAGTCATGTCTGAATGTGAAGAAATGCTGTCATTTTGAAAGGAATTTGGGGGATTTGATGTTAGAAAAAAAAAAGTGACTTCCACTTTCCATGCTATGTAGTTTGCCAACTGTGTGACTTTGAGTGATTTGCATAACCTCATTGTGCTTTCTATTCCTCATTTCTAAACTGAGGACTATTATAATACCTATGTCACAGTGTAGAATATAAAATGATATGTGTGAAATTATTTATAAATAGAAAAGTGCCATCCATCTGTAATTCATGCAGTTTCTCTTTTTCCTACAGAAAGCTTGGAAATCTCCACAGCATGAGATGGATGTCACAGACTGGAAAATTTACCTTTCCCTTTGCCTGTCCCTTGGTCTGCATTATTCATCTTTGTCCCATTTGGAGGGCACGGTGCCATCCAACTGTGCATGGTTCTACACCTCAATAACAACTCCAGAGAAATTGAACTTAATGTATGCTGCAACACGTGTCTGAAAATAAATGGGCTGTGAGACGGGAAATGCCAGTTCTACCTTGCTCCCAGTGAAGTCAAGATGAGACAGCTGTGCCCATAAATGAAGCCATTCTAAGAGTTAACATGGAAGACAGCACTGCGTAATTACGAACTTCTGTGGAACACCTCACAGACCATGCTCGAGAAATTAATAAAAGCATCGAAGACCATGGGAAGGATATACAAAACGAAAGCCAAATGAATGCATAATTTTTTTTTCCTGTATGGTTCAACAGCACTGAATCTGAAGGCAGCCAGGCTCTGCTGGTCCATGGTTTAAATAGTATTTCGAATGATTTACACCAATGCGATGTAGGAAATCAAAGCAGAGCAGGGCAAAAATAAAGAATGACATAGTTTTTTGAGTGTAGTGGGTAAAAGTACATTGGAAAAAGGAAATAAGTTGATAACTAAAAATAAAGAGTTTTCATGTTTATCACTAACTTGAAAGCTAGCACCTCATGTTTATCAACATTTTCAGCTTTCATTTAATTTCTAAAAAGCTTCTTATCCACCCAAATGTGTTTGCTCATTGATCTATCAGGCCAAAAAGCTTTACAAAGATTTTTCTGAGTACCAGGTACCAAGCTCAGGCTTTCATGTGTTCCTTACTTACTTCTCTTGACAACCATTCTCAAAGGGTGTTATTATTCTTTTTTAGTCAAGGAAATTGAGATGCTGAGTGGGTTAGTAACATGTCAATATGACAAATTTAGCTAGAAATGGACCTGGGATTTGAATCTCTTTTCCCTCCCTGTTATTATCCAATATCCTTTACACTATAATATAACTTCCTAGGATGTCCTCAGTTGATATGTTAACATGAATTTTTGCTTGCAGGAATATTCCAGAATGATAACCATTATTTGGTATAATTAAAATGCACTAATAAGATGGACATGGTGGCACACACTTGTAATTCTAGTACTTGAGAGGCTGAGCAGGAGGATCGCAGGTTCACAGCAACTTCGTGAGACCCTGTTTCAAAATAAAAAAAAATAAAAAATAGGGCTGAGGATATAGCTTGAAGGTAGAATGCCCCTAGATTCCATCCTCAACATCACATAAATAAATAAAATGCACTAATTAAAAATAAATATGAACAGTTTTTCAGCAATTTTTAATAGCTTCTGAAAATTGGATACAACACTGTGAGGGCCTTACACTTACCTGTAGTGCAGCCAGAGTGAGAAGGCGGCAACCCTACACTTTTGTCCTTCTGTTTGTACCACTGAGCCATATAGAAGATAACTATTTATCTTGTTTATTTCACAGTAGCCTTCTAGCCCATGGTTTGTCATCAGAAATATGCAAAAAGAATTGCCTAGCATGTTTTAAAATGCATATTTCTGGGTTATATCACTGCCTTATTGATTCAGACATGCTCAGATTGGGTCAGGGCAGCTGCACTAGTTCATTCTGACATGTGCCAAGTTTGAGAACCTAGAAAATCCGGCGTTTGGTTGGTAGCAGCATGGATAACCATTTCAGAATCAGATTCCACCCATGACTGTGCCAGGAGGCCTTTCCACTTACACACATCTTGTGAAGTCATGTGACATCACAGCATGCCTATTCAGTTCACATTCTATGACAACTCCTACTGTACCCAGATTCCTGGTCAGTCTGAGTCAGCTCCTGTTCTACTTGGCATTCTTATTGCTGTGACCCAAATGTCTGGCATGCAAAATATAAAGAAAGGAAGATTTATTTGTCCGTAGCTCTGGAGATTTCAGTCATATTAGACCAACTTCAAACAGAAGCCAGGGCTGAAGGCCCTCAGGGCATAATGAGGGGTAGCAGAGAGAGAGAGAGAGAAAGAGAAGTAGAAAGAGAAAGAGATAGAGAGATGTGTGTGTGTGTGTGTGTGTGTGTATGAAAGAGGGAGAGATAGAAATAGAGATGTGTGTGTGTGTGTGTGTGTGTGTGAGAGAGAGAGAGAGAGAGAGAGAGAGAGAGAGAGAGAGACAGAGAGAGCGCTTGTGTCAGCTCATGGTGACTGGGGATAAAGGGGAGCAAGACGCTGTAGCAGCTGGCAGGGAAAATCCTGTCCCCAGCCATGTTCCCAGGCATCTTTCCCTAGCAACTAAGTCCCTCCTCCAATATAGCTGCCGTGTCTAACAGGTAAAGGTCTGTGGGACACTTTATTTATTTATTTATTTATTTATTTATTTATTTATTTATTTATTGCGGTATTGGGGATTGAACTCAGGCGCATTCTACCTCCGAGCTATACCCCCAGCCCTATTTTTTATTCTTTATTTGAAACTGAGTCTCACCAAGTTGCAGAGTGCCTCACTAGGTAGCTGAGGCTGGCCGCGAACCCGGATCCTCCAGTCTCAGCCTCCCGAATGCTGGGATTACAAGCGTGCGCCACCACGCCTGGCCTGTGGGACACTTTAAATCCAAACCATAGCGACCCCATCAATGCTGGGAGCTCTGGTCAGTTTCCCATCAGAACCTGTCAGGGTGGTAAGCTCTGCTCACAGATACCCACTCCTGTGCTTTGGCCCTAACCTGGTATTGATTCTTTCCTGTTTTACACTGGCCTTTCATTGCATACAAGGAATCTCTCATCCCTCTGTAAATTGACTAATTTCTTTCTGGTTGATTTAGGTACTGAAATTAGAGATGTAAAAATATTTATTTACTCAGTTAATGATGAATTAGTGCCTTGCAGGAATCATGATTAATCAAGCCCACCTGGAAACCAGTGCCAGAATGACTCCACTAATAGAATCCAGCAATTGCTGAAATCAGTGATTGCACTGAAGGTTGCTTTATTGTAAGTTCCTTAATTTTACATTCTAGTTACTTGTCATGCCCTAATAAAAAGTGTTTGGATTCCTCTCTGCAACATTTGGAGCAAGTCTCGAGGAGGTAATTTGCATTAGCTAAACACTGAATCATAAAATTATTTCCATTATTCTGGCAAGGCAAAACATTTTTCACTCTATGAGATTTGAACAATCATTTAAAATTAGCATTTCAAAACAAAAAAGTAATAATTGATAAAAGCATGAGAACTATACTATTGTATTAAATAGAAGACTTTGTCATTAACCCAAACATTTTTTTGCTGCCTCACTCTTGGGTAAATCAGTAAATAGAGTGGATAATGATGGTATAGCTGCGGTTGGTTGTATGGTTTTACTATCAGTAATTTTCCAATCCAGAAAGTATTTTTGCTGCCACCTCTCATCAGGTGAGCTTCAGCAACCAAAAATGACCTCCACAACTCTCTGCTACTGTTGTCAGCTTGTTTTCCCTGCATTTTCTTCCTAATGGGAACAACAGGACAAGAGAATATTGTCTTGGCTATTACAGTGGTGGGGGTTGGCACTAGACACATTCACAAGGATGGATATGTATCTTATATCTATCCATGACCATTATCATCCTGGACTTTTGGTAGAAATGGAATGAACATCATCTTTGAAGTCAAAGCTGAGTTTGAATCCTGGTCTCTAATAAGGAACCTAGGATTTCAACTTTGCATTTTTCTCTCATTAGTATATAGGATTCCTTGGCTGTGTTGCCACAGTTTCCTACCTGTCTAATCCCAGTCAAAATGTGTCTGTATGCTACAAGAGTCAGCTCAGATGTTAACTCCTCTTGGACTACTAATCTCAAGTTTCATATTTGACAGGTTTCTCTGTACTTCGTATCACTCATCATATTCTATTTCAATTGTCTATCTATGCATCTATCTATCATCTATCTATCTATCTATCTATCTATTATCTATCTGTCATATATCCATCTATCATCTGTCTATCTATCATTTATCATCTATCTATCCATCCATCTACACTTCTTTTTATCTTTCAAGGCAGGTAGCTTCATGGTGCAGCATATGTCACATAGGTATGTGTGAATAAATATGGGTGGAAAATTTTGCCCATAAAATATGGAAAGCAGTATCTATTTCAAAATATGATTATAAGATCTGGGTATGGTGGCACATTCTGTACTCTTAGTACTTGGTAGGCTGAGACAGGAGGATCACAGGTTTGAAGCCAGTCTCAGCAATTTAGTTAGACCCTCAGCAACTTACTGAGACCCTGTTTCAAAAAAGAAAAATAAAATAGGGTTAGGGGTCTAGCTCAGAAGTAGAATGCCCCTGACTTCAACTACCAGTATCTATATCTATATATAATGCATATTGAATACACACACATATGTATATTCAGTATCAATGAAGATATATATTCATAAGAACTGGATAATGACAACATTTTTAAAGTTCTTTGGATACAATAGGCACTCAATAAGTTCTTGTGCAAGGAAGAGGGATGTATAACTAAGCACGCTTTTGGTCACAGGAACCCTTATCCTTTCGTTGGAGGCAACTAAATGCCTTCATTATAAAAGGAGAGTAGTGTATTTTAATATGCATATTTTATAAATATGTTTGATATGAATAGATATCACTTTCAGTCTTACTCAAATATTCATATTTAACCAGAGATGAAAAGTGCTTTTGTTACATCAACTTCTCTCTCTCTCTCCTCCTCTCCCTCTCTCTGTGACATGTGATAGAAACTGGAGATACTAGAGTCAGACCCCAGAATTAGGGTCTTATCCAGGGCTAGATTCAGAGAAAACAGAGTGATAAGCAGGACATTTATGGAGAATTGGGGCTAATTGGTTGGGGGGTTGTACCCTAGACCTTGCTTATTTATCAGCCACTATTTGGGTGTCATATTGTGTGCAGTATTTTGTTAAAAAATGTTCAATGTTTTGTTAAGATAACTTGATTAAGAGAAAAATTTCCTACATGTTTTAAAATGCAGCTAATTTTCAGAGGATGATAGCATAGTAAAATATTCATGACACATGAGTTTTATGGAATGGATTTTGTTCAAGATTTGAAAATTGGGTAAAAGTTTTGTAGTGTTTCACAGTTCTGCAGTCTAGACAGATAGGGCTTATTATGAAGATACTGGCAGATCAGAAAACAACAGAAGTTGGGGACTCACAGTTCGGTCTGGTCTCTGGGTTCTCAAGAGAGGACAGTACAGCACAGAAAACCATGATGTGAGTTGTTTCCAAATGAGCAGCTCTCTAATCTGCAGCAGCTGTGGTTTTCCTGAGTTGGTGTGTGTGTGTGTGTGTGTGTGTGTGTGTGTGTGTGTGTGTGTGTGTGTGTGTGTGATATTGGGGATTGAACCCAGGAGTTCTCTACCTTTTACCTACAACTCCAGCCTTTTTTTTTTTTTTTTCGGTACTGGGGATTGAACTCAGGGGCTTTCTACCTTTGAACTATACCCCCCAGACCTATTTTTTTTATTCTTTATTTTGAAACAGGGTCTCACTAAGTTGCGGAGTGCCTCACTAGGTAGCTGAGGCTGACCATGAACCCGGTCCTCCAGTCTCAGCCTCACAAATGCTGGGATTACAAGCGTGCACCACTATGCCCGGCTTAATTCCAGCCCTTTTTTATTTTTTATTTTTAAACGTGGCCTCACTAAGTTACTGTGCACTGGCCTTGAACCTGCAATCCTCCTGTCTCAACATCCACCTCACCCAGTCTAAGTTGGTTCTTGAGGTAAAAGGTCTGGGAATAAAATGCCTGCAGCACCTCTGGTCTGGTGCTCTTTCCAGAGTAGACCTGATCTCCACCAATGACATCTGCTGAGAGGAGTGACGAGTTGTATACTACCATGGGTTAAACTTGGATCTTCCCTGTGGGTGGAGGGAAGGTCAGACTCACCAGCTTCCCTTTTACTGGTCTATACATTTGTTTTTCACTAACTTGTAGGGATTCCATCCATCTACACAATTTCAACAAGTCCTTTTAAGAGTAAGAAAAGAATGGCAGAAATAATTAAAATAAGAAAATACTTCATTAGCGTTTGTCTGATTAATCATTGTGTTCTCATGAGAAATACAGTCTTAGAGCAGTCCTTATTTGTCTATATAGTTTAAAAAGAACAATCATTTCTTTTGGATTATAAATATTCAAAGACTGATTCCAAAAATGAGCATAAGATGAGATGCTGGGTGCTCGAGTCAAAGAACCTTATTACTAGAACCTGGGGAAACTGGGGAGAGGTTGGTCAAGGGGTATAGTGTTAGTGTTTCATAGGAAGAATTAGTTCTGGTATCTACGGCACAACAGGGTAACGATAACAATAATGCATTCTATATCTCAGAATAGTTAGGAGAGAGGAATTTGAATGAATTCAACATAAAGAAATGATAGTGGTTTAAGGTGATGGATATGCTAATTTATTTATTTATTTATTTATTTATTTATTTATTTATTTATTTATTTATTTATTTGTGGTACTGGGGATTGAACTCAGGGGCATTCTACCTCCGAGCTATACCCCCAGCCCTATTTTTTTATTCATTATTTTGAAACAGGGTCTCACTAAGTTGCGGAGTACCTCACTAGGTAGCTGAGGCTGGTGTGTGTGTGTGTGTGTGTATGTGTGTGTGTGTGTGTGTGTGTGTGTGCATGTGTGTGTGTGTGATATTGGGGATTGAACCCAGGAGTTCTATACCTCTTACCTACAATTCCAGCCCCCCCTTTTTTTTTTTCGGTACTGGGGATTGAACTCAGGGGCATTCTACCTTTGAGCTATACCCCCAGACCTATTTTTTTATTCTTTATTTTGAAACAGGGTCTCACTAAGTTGCAGAGTGCCTCACTAGGTAGCTGAGGCTGGCCATGAACCCGGATCCTCCAGTCTCAGCCTCCCAAATGCTGGGATTACAAGTGTGCGCCACCATGCCCGGCTTGATATGCTAATTTATGATCTAATCACTACCCAATATATACATGAATCAAGACATATATCATACCTCATAAATACATATACATCAATCAAAAAATTAAACAATTAAGGAGATAATTTTGATTTTTTAATGAGTATGAACTATGGCTGAGTTTTAGTTTTTAAAAAATTTGCTATATATCTTAAGTTACTTAAATAATATGACATTACAGATAAATCTAAAGTGCCCTTCAGCCTTCATCTCTCAGTTAATATTTTCCCTTCTCTTAATGAAACTTTTATCATAATTTTAACTTTTTCTTTTTAGTCTGTTTTTCATTGCTTTACACAAATATAGTATTTATAAATAACATGAACTATTGTTTTAGTGTGATTTAAAACATTATAGAAATTATAGTATATTGTAATCTATTTGGAAATATGCTTTTTTAAAGATTTGTTTAAAAAATTTCTGTACAGCATGATGATTATGGTTAACAAGGTATTGAATATGTGAAAATTGTTGAGAGTAGATTTTGAATGTTATCTTCACAAAAAGATTATAAATATATGACATCATGAATATGTTAATTAGCTTGATTTAGTAATTCCATAATGTACACATATATCAAAACTTTATGTTATGTAACATAAATATATACAATTTTTATATGTCAAAAACAATTTTCTGAACTACTCTTGGAATTGGGTGTTTCAATAAAATGGTTTTAGTAAGAGAGAACTTCTATGTATGCTATATAGATGAATACCATATGTCCCCCAAAGGTTCATGTGCTGGAAGACTGGTCCCCAGCATGGCAGTGTTGGGATGTGTGGAACCATTAAGAGACAAAGCCTCGTGAAAGGTATTGGACCATGGGGATGGCATCCCAGAAAGGATTGGTACTGCTCTCATGGAGTAAGTTCTTCTGAGAGCAGGTTGTTATAAAGCTAGTCCAGTCAAACACAAGTGACCCCTCACTGGGATTCCAGCATCTTGCTGTATCGATCTTACAGCATTCAGAATTATGAGCCAAGTAAACCTCTTTATTTTATAAGTTACCCCAGGTATTTTGCTATAGCCATACAAAAAAGGACTAAAAAGCCGGGCGTGGTGGCGCACACTTGTAATCCCAGCATTCGGGAGGCTGAGACAGGAGGATCCGGGTTCGCGGCCAGCCTCAGCTACCTAGTGAGGCACTCCACAACTTAGTGAGACCCTGTTTCAAAATAAAGAATAAAAAATAGGGCTGGGGGTGTAGCTCAAAGGTAAAATGCCCCTGAGTTCAATCCACAGTACCGCCAAAAAAAAAAAAAAAAAAAAAAAAAAAAAAAAAAAAAAAAAAAAAAAAAAAAAAAAAAAAAAAAAAAGGAATAAAAGAATGTGTAACGCTAAATGTTTATTGAATATATTTCTATTTTATTGCATTTCATATGACTCACATATACTGTCAAATTTTATTGTACTCCAGGAAGAGAAAGGTTTTGGGGCTTGGAAAGTGCTAAGTCTAGTAATCAGTAAAAACTCCTATTTTCCTATCTGTAAAAGCAATGGATTTAAGAATGGCATCATGAGAAAGCATAATGTTACCTTTCTTTTTTTAAGGCTGAAAATATAAGGCTTTTTCTAAACATTTTGGAGAATGTATCTTGGTCTTGAGGCTGAAATAAAATGAAATCTTACATTATTCTCCCACTGGCTCTCCACACCCAAATTCCTCAAGTACTTATAACACCAGAGATATTATTGTACTTCATTTACAAATTTTCACTTAAAGAAGCTGTTAGAGGTTGAGTTTGAAGTGCCATGGCTTATGAAAATGGACTCATATAACATGTTCTATAGTTAGTCCAGAATTGTATTAGAAAATTACAGGATAGAAGTAGTTGTGATTGCTTTATGTTGGAATATAATAGGTATAATATTTTGTGAAGTGGAACAGATATTTCATTCAGTGATATATATATTGTCATCATGCCATCCTGATCTCTAAATAATAGATGTATATGCAGTGTGTACACAAACTTGATGAATCTTTAAAATAAATTAGAATTTCCACTTCTTAACAATGCAAAGTACAATACATAGTAAGGTCTTACAAAATCCGTAATTTTACAAAATTCATTGCAATTATGAGTAGAAAGCTATTTTGAGAAATTATTTTAGTATTTTAAAAATGTTCCCATTAAGAACTTATATAAGATAAAAAGTTAATACCTCTTCAGAACATTTGCAAAGTCTAAAAGCACTTTCCATTATCCTTATACACAGGAGACCTAGGTAATGGCCTTATGTAGATAATTTTACCTCTACAGAAATAATATAACCATAGACATCGATGATAAGGAAGACACAAGAGGTACTTTAGTCCATTAACATGAAAAATTGTTACATATCTTAAACATATCAATTCTAATTTGTCTGACTCTAATGATACTACTTTTAACAATTTCTGAGGGAAAGTTTTTGAATTTTTAATTGGGATATTCCTCATTTAGAAGCAATATAATCTTTCAATAGATATTAGATGGCTTGCTTCAAGCTTTTTGCTTTCCCTTCTAAATAATAGCCCTTGTCTTATCAAATCACAGAAATGTAACACCAGCCAGTTGGTCAGGCAACTTGTATAATTATGGATTCAATTATACTTACCTTCACTGGGTTGGAAAGACTGAGACACACTGTTTATGGGCCCAACACTTTGAGATTAACCTCTGGTTTCAAGCATATTTATTTTCTGTACAAATATTTTAACTGATGGCTTCATGGAAAGTCCCAGTGATTGCTCCCTTTTTTTTAAAAAAAAAAAAAAACACCTTTTAATTATAAAATATAGATTCACAGGAAGTTGCAGTGATATTACAGAGAGTTCTTACCTACCCTTCATCCAGTTTCCCCTATAACTACATCTTATAAAATGTACCTATCAAACCCAGGAATTTGATATTGGTACAATATGAGATGCCATTTTATTACACACATAGATTCATGTCAAACCATCACAATCAAAATACAGGACTCTTCTATCATCCAAAGGTCTCCTTTGTGCTACCTCTTTATAATAGTCATTCCCTACCTCCCACCCCCCACGATCACTAACCTCTGAGAAGCACTCATTTTTTTCCTGTCTCTACAATTTTGTCATTTAGAGACTGTTTTCTAAATGGAATCACACAATATGTGACCACCTTTATATGACAGCTTCATGGAAAGTCCCAAGTTTCTGTTCTCCCCATTTAAAAAACTCCCTCTGTCTCCTTTATTCCACCCAGTTACAGTTATTTTAAACTCTGACATTTTATAATATTAATCAAAGAGTAGAGTGCAAAAATATGAAGTGATTTAGTCACTTTGCTGTTATGAAAATTTGCAGGTAGTTTTTGACAAAAGACCTATTATGAATGTACATATTACTGATATTTCATTTCTTTCTTTTTTTTTTTTTTGTGGTACTGGGGATGGAACGCAGGGGCATTCTACCTCCAAGCTACACCACCAGTCCTATTTTTATTCTTTGTTTTGAAACAGGGTCTCACTAATTTGAGGAGGGCCTCACTAAGTAGCTGAGGCTGGCCGCAAACCTTCGATCTTCTGGTCTCAACCTCCCAAGTACTGGGATTACAAGTGTGCACCACCATGCCCGGCTTCTGCTGTTTCTTTTCTATGGGGAGGTAGACTATATCTTCTTTTCAAGAACACACCTTGCTTATGATCATATCTTCAGCACCTAGTACAGCATTTGACAGATAGCAGGCCTTTAATAAATTTCATGATGAAGATGAATTAATATACGCCATTACTATATCTCAAAGTTGGTGGTTTGTAAGATGCTGTATTTGTGTGAGTAGAAAACTTGTGCTAATTGACCAATGAGAGGAAAATCAGGTTATAAAAGTGCCACCAATGAGTATCATCTGTGTGTTTTGTGATCATTTCCTCTTTGTGCTGCAGGTGCAGGCAGTGTCTCCAAGCCGACAGAGGTGCCAGCTCCAGGTTGTGGCTGAGAGGTTTCTGTCTGGTGAAGCATGGGCTCCTTCCTTTGGTTTCCATCTCTAGGTGAGAATTTGGCACACTCTCTTGGGGAGCATCTACACTGAGCTTCTGTCTACCTCTGTGAGGCAGGAACTTTCTCCCTGAGACATCATCCTTGGGAGGTATTGATGCTCATCTTTTATCTTCTCACTGGTCATTGAGGTTAGTTCACATTGGTTACCAAATACAAAATAGTGCCTTATCTTATTATAGTAACAATTTAAAGATTAAAGAGCAAAAGCATACCATGTGTCAAAGAGGGACTCCTAAGCAAGGTGTCTTGTTCTCTGATGATCTTTCACTAGACCCTCTGGACATTTTCCCAGGCCCCAAGCACAGTTGGTTCTTAGGAAGACAGTCAGCAAAAGATGAGCAAAAGCCTTCAAAGCAGAGACATATTTATTAAAAAAAAAAAAAAAAAAAAAAAAAAAAAAGATCAACTCTGAAATTAGGATCCTCAAGTCCCCCACTCCCAATAATATGACATTAATGACTACCCTCACCCTTAGAATAAAGATCCTTGTCATCCATGAAATACAGAGGAAGGCATCCTTGAAATGCATAGGATCATGGATTGTTAGGCTTCAGAATTTAAACTCATGTGTGAGGTTATGGGGCATCACTGAAAATTTCCCGTTGGTGATTGGAGTAGTACTTTGAGGAAGGCGAATCCAATGAGAAACATTGGGGAGAGAAAACTATGTATAGGCAGGCAGGCAATTGCTCTCAAGAGCTCAAATTAGCCAGTGTTTGCACAGTGAATGGTCACATCACAAGGGAAATCTTCTATTGTCACACACCTTTATTATACAAGGATATATTGCATTAATACATTAAATATTCATAACAGCTGAGTCAGGGAAAGTCTTAGAGTTGGAATAGAAGGGTGTGAGAACATGTGGCTTGTTCAAGGTCATACAACCAGTAGTAAGGGGGGGAAAGAGCAAGAGTGTAGGTGGTAGCTAAGCACCACTGATTCATTTTATTTCTGTTACTTAAGATGGACAGTGAGCTAACCAGAGGAGGATACGCTGTGTCTGTAAGTGCAGAGTGGAACCAGGTGCCTTGTGCAATGCTTAAACATATAGAATGAGGATCTCTCTGAAGGATGGAACAGAGACTGTCTTACTATCTTTGCTGCTATACCCAAACACCTTAGACCAGGTAATTTACAAACAATACAATTTTTTTTGCTCATGGTTCTGAGAAGTCCAAAATCAAGTGACTGGTAACTCCAAGGCGTGGCTAGGGCCTGTTCCTCAGACAGTGCCTTCTAGCTGTGTGCTCATATGGAAGAGGGGTGGAAGAACCTCCCTGGGGCCTCTTCACAATGGTGTTCATCTCATTCATGAGAGTAAAGTTCTCACGACCTAGTCACCTCCCAAAGGTCCTACTTCTTCCTCTTTTTCTAATTGGTGCATTGGATTCATGCATCTTGATGAACTTCAGAGTGATAGAGACATACATGCACATAGCACTCAGTGAGCTCCCTGCTCCCCATTCCCTCACCTCCCCATGCTGGGCATTGAGATGGGCATTGATACATTTGTGTCTATGTACATCATGTCCATACCACCACTGTGGGGATTAGGTTTCAACATGTAAATTTTGAGAGGATGCAAATATTCAAGCCATAGCAGAGACCTTTTTCTCGGCGAGATTTTTCACCCTAAAGATATAGAGCACATTTAAGAAATTCAAGTAAAGTAATGTAGGTATTTATTCATTTCTCAACTTGTCATATATTTTTCCCTGTGCTTTATTATGTATATATTGAGTCAAGTAAACAGGCAGCATCTTTAATACTATACAAATTTGCAAATGACTGTATAGATACACGTCACGTGTAAGGTATGTTTTGAAAGCTCAGCTGCTATCTACACAGATTTGTTCACTGCAAATCTATTCCAACTATGCAAAGCATAAAAATCTCATTTCGGATTGTGTCTTATCTCTGTTAATAACAGTATCTACCAAGACCCTCTTATAGAGGCTGCAATGTTAATTTAGCAAAATGATTTCAATTGACCCATATGAGACATTTTTGTCTGTTATGTGAATGCTGGCACCATAATAGATGTCTTAATTTAACGAGCATGTTATACTAATTGAAACAAAGACCTAGGGGTGGAAAGGAACAGAATAGCACTTGCTAGTCACCACCAACACATTAAACTCCCAGTACAGAAGACTATCTTACCTGTTATAGAATTAAAAGCAAGACATTCATTCAGAAAGGCCAAAACAACACTTTACAAAGAATGACAACCAAATGACATTGATTTAGATATAATTTTTCAATCATACAGAAACAAAAAAATTAAAAAAATAAATGACATTGAAACAAAAATAAAAATGGAAGTTAAATAAAGGTGAAGTGCATTATTTTTAGGGGGAATAATATGGGCATGAAAGCCTGATACTCATTCAATAAATACAATATTAAAATAAAAATTTGAAGCTAAGTGTCATCTTTTGGTAGGAATGAGTGACTTTGAATACCATGTGGTCTTATCATGTCTTGACAAATACACATTTAAAAAGTATTCCTTAATTCCTGCTATGTGCCATAAATTTTGGCAATGACACAGAATGCAATAGTGTAAAAAATGGGCATCTTCCCTGCTCTCATGGGGTTTAGAGTTTAGCAAACTTTAATAAAATCATCATATAATCATAAAATATCTAATAAAATGTAAATATAAAATTTCACGTATGTAAAGGCAAGCATGTTATGATTGGAGGTGATCTGGTAGAAGCAGCAATGTTTAGCTCTGTTTAGCAATGTTTAGATAATTCTAGTTTTAGCAGCATTGCATTGGAGACACACATAGCTTCCTTTCTTCCTCCCGTTTATGCAGGATAATGATCTCTACATATCATAAGTGAATGCATTGAAGTTCACAGGCCACAATTTAATGTGAAGGTCAGCTATGTGTAGTGGTGCACACCTGTAAACCCAGCTACTTGGGAGGGTGAGGCAGAGGATTGCTAGTTCCAGGCCAGCTTGGGCAACATAATGAGACCTATCTTCTCACAAAATGAAAAAAAACAAAGGGGTATGTGCGCGCGTGTGTGTGTGTATTAGTTCATTTTGGTTTTATGATAAAAGTTAAATATTTATATTGTTGCAGCACAAATTCTAGTGTGATTTCCATTTTATAAAGTAGGTAGGAGGTTTCATGAATTGTTGTTTTATTTTTTATCCTATCTCAAGTAATTTGCTTTCAATCTTTCTGAGTCAGGTCTTTTTAGTGTGCATGTAAATGGTTGAAAGGAGTGTCAGGATGTGCTGACACTGTGCCCAACCCTCATACTTTCATACTCCTTGTTACACAGAACCGCAGTAATGTGATTACAGTAGGAAATGGTTCTCAACACTCTTTGCCATGGATCAAATACATTCATTATTGGTTTACCAGGGAGACAGCATGGCTTTGCACTGGGATATTTCTGAGATTTGGTTCTTCGCCCAAAACTTAGTTGCTTTCTGACACTGACATGATGAATTAGTCTTTCTAAGCCTCAACTCTCCTTTTCATAAAGTGGCAACAGTTCTATCTTCATCCTACACTTTTGGAACTAATTAAATGAGATTTGTATCTGAGACACTGGCACACTATCCTACACATATTAGATGCTCCATAGGTGTCTGTCCTCCTTCCTATGTTCAAATAATACATTAAAAAACCTACAGAAGATTATGTTTCACTGTTATATACACTGGACACAGGAGACATCTGTAACTTTTCATTAATATTATAATAGGGAGAAGCAGGAGCCCAAGATGTCAACTGAGAGAAACATCTCATTTCAGGTGCTGCAAAACTCAAATCAAAACTGCCATAAAAGCATCTTCTTGATGGGAGAAAAAAAGCAGTGAAAAAGTGAACAAAGGAACAAAATTTGAAGTGAAGCTGTACAAAACCCAGAAAGTAGACCGGGGAGAGGGAAGAAGCCTGTGCATGTGGCAGTGGCCTGTGCTGTGGTGCGGAGGCAGCCACTGAGCCAGTCACTTGGAGCAGGGTCTACTAGCACTGAGATATCTAACAACCTCCTGCATGCCCAGTGACCAGATGTGTAGTAAGCGACTACAGAAATCCACACACTAATCAGGCTGCATATCCCTGAATGATCGATAGTGACCAGAACTCCTGGGATGATCAGTTTAAGACTGTGGTGGGGACACCCCAGCTCACCTCTACCTCCAGAGTCAGAACAGCACTCAATTGTAAGTTAACTGCAAGTTAACTGTGAGGGCCAGAGAGGCCCCTGTGGCAAATGACAGACATGGTCGCCCATCCTTTAAGCAGTTGGATAGGAGCAGAAGTGCAGGAGGGACCCAGAGCACACAGGGCATAGAGACCTTACAGGCCCCCTGTAAAATGCCCTGCATTTAGACTGTACACCTGTCACCAACAAAGGGAGAGAGAGAGAAAGAGAGAGAAAGAGAGAGAGTGAGAGAGAGAGAGAGAGAGAGAGAGAGAGAGAGAGAGAGAGAGAGAGGCAGACAGGGCCTGTGGAAAGAGCAGAGCCTTGGGCTGACACTGGGTCCAGATCCCGTGACATCCCTCTGCCTACATAGACAAGAGAGGCACAGGGACAGGTCCTTTGGAGAACTCAGAGACACAAGCTTGCAGTGGGAGAGGCACCAGTGTAACTCTGTGCCTGCACTGACAGAGACATCAGGTCAGGGTTCTAACCACTGCAGACCCACAAGAGGATCCACAAAAGGACATCACCACTATAGGGCAATGAACAAATAAGAATGCCTGAAACATGCTCGAAAATCTAATATAGTGAGTAGATATTTAAAAGCTGAAAATATCCACGCAGATCCAAGAGGACTACAGAGGCCAAGTTGGCTCTGTACCTATATACTTGCAGGTGTTCTTTTTTTCTCTGCTTTTGTTTTGTATTACTTTGTTTTATTTATGTTTGTTTGTTTATTTGGGTGGTTGGTTGCGTTGTTATTTTTTGCTCACTTGTCGGCTTTCTTCCTCATCCCTTTTACAAGCTTCCCTCCCTCTCTGCTATCTATATTCTTCTCCTCAATACTTTTTTCTCTTTCTTTTTTCCTTTTTTCTCTGTCTCATATTAAGACCATTTCATACAACTACATCTAAATACTCTACATTGACTACCAGAATCCCCCCACATATCCACTATCTCTAATCTCAACTATATATCACCTCAACACACTCAAAATATTATTACACTGGATCATATCTTCTATTTAACCCTATTTTTACACCCATCACTGCAGCTTCTCCCTTTCTTCCAAACTTCACCACTGAACACAACACAACCTGTCCTTGTATATACCAGCAGGCACCTCTAAATCCCTATTGCAGAGACTGGACTAGAGAGGTGAACCACCAGAAAGGACCACCAGATACCAAGGATAAACCCACCTCAGCTGATAGAAGGAATCGCTCAACATGTCCCACATTGAGGCCTAAAAATGCGAAGGCCACAAGCTGTTCTCCTCATACCTATGAGACCAATCCCCATTACAGAAGCAACAAATGGACCCATAAGTCAACACATGAAACCCACCAATGGCAACATTGCAGTGGGCAGAAGAAGTCCTAGAGTAATCACAACTCAGTATAAGATACTATTCACAGAGAGAAAGTAGAAATAAGAAACCTATAAATTGAGAGAAAGCTTGTAAAAGCAGCAAAGATATAAATTTAGGAACAGGAAAACCATGGGAAGGAAAAATAGCAAAGAAAAAATGAGCCACCACAATCACACAATAACAGAACTCTCCAACACAGAATTACAGAGATTACCAGTAGAATAATTCAGATCTTTAATAGTAGAAATGATGCAAGATTTCTGAAAAGAATTCAGGGAGAGCTGGAAAGAAATCAATGAATAAGGAAACAAAGAGTCTGACACCCTGAACAAGAATCAAAGAGAAACCTTGAAGAAAATGAAGGATGTGAAAGATGCAATAATTGACCTGAAGGCATCAATACAAACTATAAACAGTAGATTAGACCACAAGGAAAATAGAATATCACTCCTCGAAGATGATCATTCCAAAAATGAATCCATAGTATATAATTTAGAAAGAAAACTGACAACATGAATTGGACATCAATGAGATCTGGGACAATTTTAAAAGAGTTAACCTAAGAATAATAGGCCTAGAAAAGGGATTAGAAGTTGAAACTAATGGCATAGACAATGTTTTCAAAGAAGTAATATCAGAGCCGGGCATGGTGGCGCACGCTTGTAATCCCAGCATTCGGGAGGCTGAGACCGGAGGATCCGAGTTCGTGGCCAGCCTAAGCTACCTAGTGAGGCACTCCGCAACTTAGTGAGACTCGGTTTCAAAATAAAGAATAAAAAAAATAGGACTGGGATTATAGCTTGAAGGTAGAATGCCCCTGAGTTCAACCCCCAGTACCGCAAAAAAAAAAAAAAAAAAAAAAGAAGTAATATCAGAGAATTTTCCAAACATAGAAAGGGAAGTTGACACACAGGTATAGGAAACATAGAGCCCCCTCTGGACAAGATAAAAAAAGGTTCACCACACCACATAATAACCAAATTGAGTAATGTAGAGGCCAAGGAAGTAATCTTAAAGGCAATAAAAGTAAAAGGCCAAGTGGCATTTAGAGGCAAACCAATTAAAATTGCTCCAGACCTCCTGAACCAGGTAATGGAAGCCAGGAGGGGTTGGAGCAACACATTCCAAACTCTGCAAGAAAATAACTTGTAGTCAAGATTATCTTATCCAGAAAAAATTTAAAAAAAAATTTTTATTGTAGTAATTCATGCAATATAGCATACATCTTTGTTAAGTACAAGTTGTTAACAACATATTTGGACACAATACTCATTTCACCCCTTCCCCAATTCCCACCCCATTCCCTCCCCCTCCCTCCCCCTCAGGTTCACTTCAGTGAGTGACCTTGATATGATTGTGTAGGTACATCATGTGCTTTAGGGTGTCCCTCTGCCCCATGCATCCACTACAATTAAATCAACTTCTTTGCTTATCGAGGATCTCTCCTTTTCATCTGGAGACCCTCCTATGCCCCA
>PVLC010029597.1:0-20072 GCA_004027655.1 Graphiurus murinus
GTACAGCAAGATCTGGAGCCTAGTGCCAGCAGATGTGGAAGTTCCCCCAATACAGGGCTATGTCAGGACAAAACCTGCCCCTTGATCAAATTTCTATGAAAAACTTTGAGGTTAAGCTCATTTTTTGTTTCTCACCTCTGTCACCTTCAAATACACACTGCAAGCACATATCTGTAATCCCAGTACTTTGGAGGCTGAGCCAGGAGGACCACAGGTTCCAGGATGGCTTCAGCAATGTAGCGAGACTCTCAGGAATCTATGGAGACCCTGTTTCAAAACAAAAAATAATAAAAATTTTTTAAAAAAGCTGGAGTATAGCCCTGTTTCAAAACAAAACATTTTTTAAAAAAGGGCTGGAGTGTAGCTCAATGCAGGGGCATTCTACCTAGTACTACACACACACACACACACACACACACACACACACACACACACACCAAACATGTTCTTCAGTACTCTAATACCCAAACTCTTCCATCCATCTGTTGCTCTTCCCCAACCAATCAATCCTTCTCCCAATTCATTTCTCAGTGTTCCCAGGGATACACAGTCTTTTATTCATAAAACCCTCTGTATCTAAATATTTGAGTCTTTTCTTAACAGAAGTGTGGCTTTTCCTTGAGGATATAACTTCCTTTGTAGCTGTCTTGAGGCCACTCTTTTGAGATATTCCAAGAACTAAAGGTAAGGAAAGTAGGGGCCACATTCCCATGGCTACTTCCAAATCCCAAGCAGTATCCTCTTGATATTTGAAAGCCCTTCCCATCTGTCTAGACACACCTCTTTCTGCTCTTCCTCTGCATCTTCTCATCTCGTGTTCAATCTCCACATTAGACAAAGCCTTTGTTGCCTGTCTCATCTTCCACATTATACATTTGGAAGTTCCGTGGTTATCCAGGATAATCTCAATGGTCACATACAGAGTCTACAGACATCGTTACTTACATGTTGTGGTGGATTGCAAATGACTATGAAGTCTGTGGCAGAAAGGACATTGACCTGCTTCTGAGTCAGGATTTTTTTTTTTTTTTTTTGGTAGTACTGGGGATTGAACTCAGGGGCATTCTACCTCTGAGCTATAACCCCAGCCCTATTTTTTATTCTTTATTTTGAAACAGGGTCTCACTAAATTGTGGAGGGCCTCACTAGGTAGCTGAGGCTGGTCCTGAACCCTGATCCTCCAGTCTCAGCCTCCCAAATGCTGGGATTACAAGCGTGCGCTACCACACCCGGCGTCTGAGTCAGGATCTTAAGGAGGCTTGCAGTCTCTCCAGTCTCTCTCTCTCTTTCTCTCTCTCTCTGTCTCTGGGTACATGGATAGTTGTGTGTATCTAGGAGATTTTCACCTTGTAAACAGACTGAGCATAGCAGGTGGGAGGTAGCCACAGCATGGAGCAGAGGCAAACAAACCAGCTGAGATCCAATCACCAGATAAGGGGGACCATTTTATTATTTTGATAATAGGGATTAAACCCAGGGGCATTCTACCTTTCAGCTTCACACTAGCCCTAACCCCCTTTTCTTTACTTTCTTTCTTTTTTGAAATAGGATCTTGCTAAATTGTTGAGAGTCTCATGAAATTGTTGAAACTAGCCTCGAATTTGCAATCCTCCTGTCTTAGCCTCCCAAGTACTGGGGTTACTGGTGTGCATCATCATGTCCACCTGAGTGGGGTCATTTTAAACAATCAAACCCAACAGAGTTACCAGCCAACTGCAAAGAGCCCCTGATTCCACCTAGACTAGAAAAGCTGCCTCAGACTTCTTGGTTGTCCCAGTTACCCCCAAAACTCACAGAACATGAGATAAACAAAGATTTGTGGTTTGCAGCCACTAAATTATGGGTAATTAATTAAGCAGCAAAATTTGGATTAGCATTTTGGCATCTGATTTGCATTTTTTCTTTTTATATATGAATTATTTCATTATCCTTAAGAATTTCAGCATACATGCAGACGTTTTCATTGACACCTTTTTCTTGGGTTACTTGGCTTCTTCATCTTTGAAGAAGTTCACCTTCATCTAAAAAGTCTACAAATAATATTAGTGGTTAGGATGTGGAGAAAGAGACTGAAGAAAGATAAAGGGGAGTGGGACCATGTCTCAGATTGTGATCTAAAGAGATGAAATCCTAAACTGGGCATGGTGGTGCAATCCCAGTACTTGGGAAGCTGAACAGGAAGATTGCAGATTCAAGTTCATTCTCAGCAACTTAATGAGGCCCTCAGCCATTTAGTGAGACCCTGTTTCCAAATAAAAAATAAAATAGGTCTGGGGATATAGCTCAGAGGTAGAATATCCTTGGGTTCAATCCCCAGTAACACACACAGAAAACGCACACACATGCACATTATACAAAATCCTTTTTGGACTAGCAGCAGAACTGAAGACAGACAAGTGGGCAACTTGTTCAGGAATAATCAAATTTAGAAAGTTTAATCAAATTTATCTTTCCTAAACACCGTGAGCTATTCTTTCCCAAATGAATACTTGAGATAAAGAATTGGACCATAGTGATCAGGGCTGATCCTTCTGGCTCAGCCTCCCAAGTACTGGGATTACATGTGTGTGTCACCATGCCCGGCATAAATTCTTTTTTATAACATAACTGATACTGTAAGGATTGAGGAGGCAAGAACGCAACAGATATATTTCAATGGCTTTCAAGGGTTAATATGAGAGTGATAAGGCCCGAGTCGTGGAAATGTAAAGAGTAGGAAACGATATGAGAAAGGACATTTAATAAGCTCAGTGAACCTGATGGCGAACAGACCTTGATGGTGGAGGGAGATGCTGAGGGAGAACGGGCAGCCATGAGCTTCATTAATCTCATGAATCAGTCATGTCAACTCTCCAGGTCTTGCTTTCCTCTCTTGTAAATCAATGAGTTGTACTGAGGCTGGGACAGCAGACACTTGGCATGCTCACCGCCACTTTCCCTTCCCATGGCCAGGCCAGGCTCTGGTCATTGTAGCCCCCTGTCGTGTTCAGCATGGATGTGGCTTCTGGATCTCTTTCCTCAATTGATTGAGTTTCCTCAGCTAGCCGGGCAACTGAAACAATACATTCATTATAAGTGACATCTGAGATGAAAACCTACCTTAACCCTAGACTATGCTATCGCAAACAACCTTTGCAATATTAAAACTCTTTCATGCTTAATGTGGAAGAATCTCAATGCATCTTTCCATTTCCACTTTAGGAGATGCTAGGGGCTGTGGCAGATTATAACCTGGCCATTCACATCAAATTACGTCAAGTTCTAGAAATAAAAACAGTTGATATAGATATTTGCTCTCTTCAATCTTGTAAATCAATGAGTTGTACTGAGGCTGGGACAGCAGACCCAAAAGAGACACTTAAATTTAATTTTATCAAGATGAAGGGGAAAATTGATTTTCGACATGCCTAACCACTACATGATCAGATATATAGATTTCAAGGAATCAACATTCAATTTTGGAAGCTTTTTCCTTTCCTATATACGTCATGTTGTAAATCTATTTTGAAGATACAATGACAGTTTTTTTTTAAAAGGATTTCATTGGATTTTTCTTAAAGCGGAATCCAAGTCTCTCTTTGAAAACAAAACAAGTCTCCTTAAAATATAAGACCAACCCCTTCTTCAAAGATCATCTGCATTTCTCCTCTTTGTTCTGACAGAAACTGGCACTTTCCAAATTATCTATCGTGGTGGAAAATTGTAGAGTGGGGTGACACCCAGTTTTTTAGAAATCTTATTAACATATCTTGAATAATCTTACCCCTCGCTGATGACACGAAAGGTTGCAGAACTATGGGGTAAGTCATTCTGAATTTTATCCCATCAAATAATAATCAATCCAACATTGAATATAGAGCTGCATTGGACAAAAAAAAATCTGTTTTCATAAACTCATACATAAATTTTCTACTTTTAAAGTCTTTGTTTTCCTCTTCACAAATGTAATCTGTATTCCCTGTGGGAAATGCAGGAAATACAAAGGGAAAAATCATTTATACTTCTTCTACCCAGCAGTTGCCATGTTTATTATATTTTTATATTATTTATAGTCTTTTACTATTCCTCCCTTTCCTCTTCTATTCTTCTGTCTGATTCAACCTCCCTTTCTCCATTCCCCTCTTCTTTCCGCCTATCTTTCTGGCCTCATGCAGTATATACTGTTTTTCATTGTCTCTGTTATACCTTTAGCACTCTGCTATGAAAATCCACATAAATGTATATTCCTTTTAATAATTTTTTGGAGTAAATATTACATATAGTAAAGTAAATTGTACTGTTTGATGATATTTACAAATGTACAAAACTACATATAGTTAAAATGTACAAATAATTCAACTGTATAATCCACATATAGAATGTTTTCACCTTCCAATTAATTACCAACACTAACCCCAAGATAACCAATGTTTAGTTTTCTCTGTTTCTGATTCTACTTAAATGAAACCACACAATATATAGTTTTGGGGGTGTGACTTCTTTTGCTCAACATGATGAGTTTGAGGTTTGCTCATGCAGCAGTCTTTTTTTTTTTTATTTCAGAGTAGAACTTCATTGTATAATTATACAAGATTTGCTTAAGTTACCTATTCTCCTGTTGATGAACATTTACTTCCAGTTTTTGGATATTTTGAGTAAATGTATTAGAAACATTCTTGTACAGCATATATATATATATATATATATATATATATATATATATATATATATATGATTTTGGGTGACTATATGGTAGGCCATCAAGTTTGTATACTATATATTTAATTCCTATTGTTGGTCAGTAAATTATTTCCTATTTTGACTATAATAAACAATGCTATGATGCAAATTTTTGTGAGTTTTTTATTCCTTTTTTAACTGTGTTAAAATATACAAGCCAGGCATGGTGGCATATCCCTGTAATCCCAGTACTTAGGAGGCTGAGCCGGGAGGATTGCAGGTTCATGGCCAACCTTACAAAGTAGCAAGGCTCTCTGCAACTTAGTGAGATACAGTTTCAAAAAAAAAAAAAATAGGGCTGGGGGTGTAGCTCAGAGGTAGAATTCCCCTGTATTAAATCCCCAGTAACACAAACACACAGACACATGTACACACACACACACACTATATATATATATATATATATATATATATATATGTGTGTATATATATTGTGCATATATGTATATGTGTATGTGTATGCATATTTATACATACACACATATATGCACATATGTGTGAATATATATATATATAGCATAATATTTTCCATTTTAACCATCTTTAGGTGTTCAGTCCAGTGACATTAAGTACATTCACACTGAAACTATCACTACCATTTTCGTCTCCAGAACTTTTCCATCATTCCAAATCGAAACACTACACCCATCAAACACTAACTGCCCACTTATCCCTCCCCACAACTCTCTGTAACCATAACCACTATTTTGCTTTCTGTCTTTATGAATTTGACTATTCTAGGAAACTCAGGTTAGTGGAATCACACAATGTGTGTCCCCTCGTGGCTTACTTCCCTCAACATAATGTTTTCATGGTTCATTCACATTGCAGCACGTATCGGAATGTCATTCATTTTTAAGGATGAGTAATATTCTGTGCATGCATATACATGCTCTTTGACTTACAATGGGATTACATCCTGCTAAACCTATTATAAATTGAAAACACTGTAAGTTGAAAATGGAATGAATTCACCTAACCTACTGAACTTCCTAGTTTAGCAGCACAGGAACACTAGAGGACTGGCTGTTCACCCTCTCGATTGCATGGCGGACTGAGAGCTATGGTTCTGCTCCCTGCCCACTGCCCACTGCCCAGCATCAATGAAGTATCTGAACAGCATCATCAGTCTGGGACAAGATGAGAACTTAAAATTTAAAGTACAATTTTTACTGAATGTGCCTCACTTTCACACTGTTGTAAAAGTTGAAAAATCATTGAGTCAAACTATCATAAGTTGGGGACTGTCTACACTACATTTTGCTTTTTCATTCATCTTTTGATGGGTGTTTCTACATTTCAACTATTGCGAAATATTGCCGCTATGAAAATGGGTATATAAATAAATATCTGTTCACATCTCTACTTTCAATCTTTTTTTTTTTTGGTACTGAGGATTGAACCCAGAGTTGTTCTACCTCCAAGCCATACCCCAGCCCTTTTTGTTTTGTATTTTCTTTTCTTTTTTTTTTTTTTTTTTTTTGCAGTACTGAGGATTGAACGCAGGGGCATTCTACATCCGAGCTATACCCCCAGCCATATTTTTTATTCTTTATTTTTTTTTGAAATAAGGTCTAAGTTTCAGAGAGTCTCACTAGGTAGCTGAGGCTGGCTGAGAACCTGGATCCTCCAGTCTCAGCCTCCCAAATGCTGGGATTACAAGCGTACACACGCCACCACGCCTGGTTTGTTTAGGGTCTTGCTAAATTGCTGAGGCCAGTCTAGAATCTATAATCCACCTGTCTCAGTCTCCCAACTACTGGGATTACAGGCAGGTGCTACCATGCCCGGCTTGCTTTCAATTATTTTAGGTGTGTACCTCAAAGTGGAATTGCTGAATCATATGGTAATTTTGTGTTTAATTTTTAAGAAGCCTCCATACTCTTTTCCACATTGGCTACACCATTACATTCCCACCCTGTGAAATGCACACAGGCTCCAATCTTTTCTCTTCCTTGTGACCACTAGTTTATTTTTGTGTTTTGTTGTTGTTACTTTGTTTTAATAATAGCCATCATAATGGCTATGGAGTGGTATTTTTCTATATAACTTTGAACATATCCCTGATTACGTGTTTAGGTAAGGTTTCTAGAAACATTATTGATGCGCCCAAGGTTATGTTTATTCTGAAACCACATAATATGCATAGCCACATTTCACTCCAGAAAGGATATGCTCATTTATTCTATCAGCAGTGACATAATCCTTTTTAGCTCGGTTTTCCATTTCTTTTTAGATAAGTGTAAATTATTCTAAGCCATTCTATTTATGGTTTCTAACACCTGGGTATTTTGCCTTCATTATGGCAACTATCCATTCACTTGAAAATATTTTCATTTGCATGTACTCATATATTGGTGATGAGCAGTGTTTGCGCTAGCGGCCACTCATGAACTATTAGCCACCAATAACTTATAACTTTTCATCCATTAGCTACTACTCATTGCTAGTCTTTAAAATCTGTTTTTTTCTTGCTGTTTTTCATGTTGTGCTTTGTCTTCTTAAGGGATCTTGCTGTGGTCTGAATGTTTGTGTCCTCCCTACCATGAAATTCATATGTTGAAACCTAACCCCTACAGCAATGGTATTAGGAGGTGGGGACTTTGGGAGTAGATTAGGCAGAGCACTCCTGAATGAGATTAGTGTCCTTTTAAAAGAGAAATTGCACCTACTGTGTGATGAGACAGCAAGAAGGTGCCATTTGTGAACCAGGAAACGGGTCCTCACCAGACTACAAATCTGCCAACGCCCTGATTTTGGACTTCCCAGCTTCTAGCACTATGAGAAATATACCCCCAGCCTTATTTTTTTTTTTTTTTTTTTGGCGGTACTGGGGATTGAACTCAGAGGCATTCTACCTCCGAGCTACACCCCCAGCCCTATTTTTTATTCTTTATTTTGAAACCGAGTCTCACTAAGTTGCGGAGTGCCTCACTAGGTAGCTGAGGCTGGCCTCGAACCCAGATCCTCCGGTCTCAGCCTCCCAAATGCTGGGATTACAAGCGTGCGCCACCACGCCCGGCTTATTTTTTATTCTTTATTTTGAAACAGGGTCTCACTAAGTTGTGGAGTGCCTCACTAGGTAGCTGAGGCTGGCCTTGAACCCGGATCCTCCGGTCTTAGCCTCCCAAGTGCTGGGATTACAAGCGTGCGCCACCACACCCAGCTAATTTCTACTATTTGTAAGGCATCTATTTTATTGTAGCAGCCCAAATGAACTAAAATAGATCTTTATAAATAATAGTAGCAATAATTATTCCTTGTAGTTGCCTGCTACTTTATTTAAGTACTTAGCTCTTTCACACACATGATCGCATCACACACCTTTCCAGTCATTCCGAAATACACTGCTATTCTCATTACTCTGGGCAAAGAAACATGTGGAGAAGTTAACTGTAGGATCAGCAAGCTAGTTAGTGGCAGAGGCAGGGGTAGAGGCCGACTCTCTCGGTTCCTATCCAAAGTTCTTTCTTGGACTCTATACAACCTTCCATAAATATATAAAAGGAGTCTTTTTTAAAAAAAAAAAACACCATATGTATAACATTTAACATAAAAGAAGTGAACTCAAATAGAATTTGCCACTTTGTCAGGCTCAACACACATAATTTTGATGTGATGCCAGGATCTAATGAGGATAGGCATATAATTTCATCATTACACCGAAAATAGACATTTTGAAGCAAGCACAGTGGACAAATTAGCTCATCATGGACAGATGATAGTTGTTATTTTCAATTACTTCGTGGGCACTTTTCGCAATAATGTACAGTTGCAACTGTCTAACGTGATTTGGTGTCCAGTAAGACAGGGACCTCTAGGGCAGAATGACAAAAGCAGGAACAGAAATGTCCATGATGCTTTCTTAGTCCTGAAAACCGTACTAACATGAAAGTTGTGGGTCTTTAAAAATTAAAATGTGAGGTAAAAACACACATAATATGATTTTCAAAAATTCCATGATCACAGTATGAACAAAAGGCGAGAGTTTTCCAAAACTGGAGTCTCGCTGCTTTATGTAGAATGACATGCCTGCACAGGTGTCTGCTGATGCAGTTTTGGCTTTACACTCAGAAACCCCGCAGAGGTAAAGAAATTCCTAGCTCATGGCTGTCAAAAATGTTAAACCATTCTTCAAGGAGAAAGTCTTTATGGAATTCCAAAATGCAAAATAGAAAAGGATGGAGTAAACATAGTTAAAGGAAGAGTGAGATGAGGCTGAATTCCTGTGCATCTGAAGATTCATATTCATTCATTCATTCATTCATTCATTCATTCATTCATTGATCATTGAGCTCTTGTTATGCTTGCTGATGGAGATTCAATGAAGGGCAACAGAAACAAAGTCCCTGCTCTCATGAAGTTTATAGTCAGTCTAGTAGACACAGATAGTCAAATTATCATGATGTCAAGTGTGAACTACAACTCTGACTCTAATGCACAGAAGATGTGCACAACAAGTTATAATGGAAGACATGGTCATTGGGCCCGTACGAGGGATGAGAGAGGAAGCTATAGTCTGAGATGAGACCACAGAGGTAGGTAGAGGTTGACTCATGGAAAGGAATGCATGGCCGTGTTAAGGAATTTTGTCTTTGTCACAGAACAATGGGACAGTACGGAGTGTACATGGCATGACTGTATGCATTTTGAGGTCACTCTGCTGTGGGTGTAGAACCCTGGGGGAGGGGCTGGCAGTGGATGTGAGGAGACTGTGGTCCAGGCAAAGGAGGATGAGAGGGTCTGTGAGGAAATGGGGAGGAGTGAGTGGGTCAGTGTTATTTGGGAAGTAAAACTCACAGGACTGAGGACTTTAAGGGAGAGTTTTGAATGGGGGGAAGATACTAAATGCAGGGTTTTGTTGCAATAGTTAAAGCAACAGGTGAGGGGGGAAATTCCTTTAGAGCAGGGGTCAGCACTCTGTAGCATATGGGCCAAATCCTTCCTCTGTCTGCTTCTGAAATAAAGTTTTAATGGAATATAGCCATGCTCGTTTGTTGTGTATTGTTTTAGCTACTTTTGTGCTCTAAGTGCAGAGTTGAGTAGTGGTGACAGAGGCTGGCCCACAAGGCTTAGTATATTATCTGGGTCTTCACAGAATGTTTTTGTTGGCCTTATTTAGAGGGGGAGAGAAAGAGAGTCATTACAAGAGAGAACGCACACACACACACACACACACACACACACACGAGTACTATGGTTTGAGTGTGGTTTAAGTGTGTGGCCCAAAGTTTCGTGTGTTGGAAGCTTGTTCCCCAATGATGTGGAAAGATGGTGGGAACTTTAAGAGGTGGGGCTACTGAGAGGTAATTAACAGCTCCTCCCCTAGCTGGGCACTGTTATCTCTCCTTTTCACATGCATGATGCATCTACCAGGAGGTGAGGGGGAGGGAGGCACTCACCAGAGCTGGTAATATACTGCTTGGAATTTCAACCTTCAAAACTGTGAGCTCAATTAAGCTCTTTTCTTCATAAAATATCCAGCCTTGGGTATTTCACTATAGTAATAGAAAAATGAATATATATATATATACATATATATTTTTTAATATATACAATACATAGTGGAATATATATACAAAATATATGCTGGAGAAACATGAGATTGGGAGAAAGGTGAAGTGATGAGTTTAATTTGGTATACATGTGTTTGAAGTGCTTTGAGAAAGTCAAGAGAGGAAGTTAAGTAGGAAGTTACATTCAGGCCTTTAGGGGTGGTATAAATGTAGGAATCAACTGTATGAAGTTTGTAATGGAAGCAATAAACATGGATGAGACCACACAGGGGGACATTAGAGTAAGAAAAAGAAGTCTCCTGGGACAGAGCCTGGAAAAACTCCACCACCCAAGAGCCAGGATGTCTAGTGATCAGATAAAGTGCAGGGCCAAAGAATAAGTCATTACAGGAGCCAAGTTAATTAGTTTCCTGGGGTTGCAACAACAAAATACCACAACCCAAGTATCTTCCAACAAAATTTACTCTTTCACAGTTCAGGAGATCAGAAGTTTGAAATCAACATATCAGCAGGCTTGGTTCCTTTTTGGGCGGGGGCTCAGAGGGAGAAGCTGTTTCAGGCTTATTTCTTAGCTACTGGTGCTGCCAGCAGCCCTTAAAGTTCTTTGGCTGGTTGATACACCACTTCAGTCTCTGGGTCTGTTGCCCCTACACTTCTCTGTCCCTGTCTTTTCTTTTCCTCTTATAAAGTCACTAGTCATTAGATTAAGGTCTCACTCAACTCTAGTATGACTCTATTTCCAAATAAGATCACATTCTGAGGCTCCTGGAAAGAGATGAACTTTGAGGGGACAGTATCCAATTCAGGACACCAGGGGGAAAGATAAATCCCAAAAGAATGCAATGCCAGTACTATCTGAAATAGCCTAGAGTCCCAGAGAATGGTTTCTAATTTGTCCTGGTTTGTGAGAAAATAGAGACCCAGAGATAGAATTTTGGGAGATTCTGCTTGCTTCTGAGTGTTCAGTGTCCTGCTGGTTTCCAGTTGTCCTGAAGTCTTACAGATGACTACTCTGTAGAATCTGTCTTCATTTTTGAGAGATGGCCCAGCTGGTGCCCCTCGTGTGACCCAGGGTTCCCGGCTCTGGAGTGATGTGAGCACAGTGATGTCACCTTTGGAGTTTCTCTTTTTGATCTGTGCAACCACTTGATTTCCCTTGGAGATCTTTCCTTAAGTAATATCCAGGCCCGCTCCTCTTCAAAGTGTGCTCAGGCTAATGGGATCACTAGCTGAGGTGAAATGGTTGCAGATGGTAATGTGAAGACTAATTTATTTTCAGAGGCTTTTAGGAATTCATGTGCTTTTAATGATAGCTTACTATAACCACAAATCCCTCATTTTCTTTCTTTCAGGGGAGAGGATATTACCCATTATTAACAACAGAGGAAGACAGAGTAGGCAGCTAATTGACCCAGCTAAGCTGACACAATTGTGGTGGGGTTATGAACGCAGAAGAGCTTTACTATGCTCCCAGGACTTGTGTCTTATTTTTTATATCGACTTCTTTAACCCTTCTACAAGCCATTTTCACCTTCGAATCTCTCTTCCTCAGTCAGCCTCTGTCTGCCAGGACCCCCAGTGAGGCTGGCTGGGTGGTGTTTTCTATGATCCTTTTTTCCATCAAAAATCAGATGAGGCCATTACCCTCCCCCACCCCCATGAATGATAGTGACTTTTTTTCTTGGAAAGAGCAGAAATGGGTGGGATTCTATCCTGTCAGTCATTTAGCTCTGGGGTCCTATTATCTACTGCTTCTTAAACTAATAGGTGAGAATGGCATGTTGGCTGTCACTAGCCTGGTAGGAAGGAGGAAAAGTGGGGGGGATGGGAATAGAAAAATGTATTTTCTTTAAGTCTTGACATAAAAAGAAAGGGAAAGGAGTCTTCTGGAGCCAGAAATTACTCATTTTGGGGAAGGGGGGAGAAAGTTGATTTCCTTCCTAGTCTTTTAAAGCCAGCTGGATTGCCAATACTACATATCTATAAATTCATAAAATGCCAGAGGCCCTGAAGTGGTGCTCAGCAAGGCTGGAGTTCTCATCTGCTGATAGCTTGTACCCCATTCTATCCCCATCTCCTCTGATACTGGACTCTTGGTCTTGCTCCCCAGATTTGTGTTCTGCCTCTGATGAGTTGCAGGTTTATGCACTTAGTCTTCACAGGTCTTAAAGCTTGGGTCTTTCTGAAGGGTTTCCATGAAGGCTGCACTTCTGGCTGTCAGACGCTCCTGTTCATCCATGGCTCTGTTCTGCTTCATACTCCACCCATACCAGCCAAGAAAGCCCTAGAGCTTTGGGGCCCAAGCTAACAGCCTGGGTCTGAGATTCAGAGACCTTTGTGGTTTAGGAAATGCCACATAATCACTCTTTATGGGAAACGTGTAGGTTTTGAAGTCAAACCCATCCAGGATATTCTCACCACTTTTATTTTTATCTTTTGAAAAAAGTTCACTAATTATATTCCAAAAACAATTCAATGATGTTTATACATAAAAACATAGACTTGACTATATATACACACAACACATAATTGTTATTGCCCTAGGTGAATCTGGGAACCAGGTAGTACAAGACAGGGAATATGGGGAATTTAAAGTTTTTCTGTAATGGCTTAGATAACACACACACACACACACACACACACACACACATATACACACACACGTATCTGAAGCTACTAGGACAAAAAGTAATCTTGTAAAAATTCTGGTGTAAGGCTATATTATTCTATTTTTTACACTGAATATCTTTTCACAAATTGCTATTTTTATTGGAATCACCATATGACCCAGCTATACCAGTCCTCAGTCTCTTTCCAAAAGAATTAAAGTCAGAATTTTGTAATGCCTCTATAAACATAGCCACGTTTATAGAGGCACAATTCACAATAGCCAAGTTTATGGAACCAACATAGGTGTCTGGTCAACAGATGTATGGATGGACTAAATGTGTTATATGCACACAGTGGAGTTTTACTCAGCCATGAAGAAGAAGAAAATCATGTTACTTGCAGGAAAATGGATGGAACTATAGAACATCATGTTAAGTGAGATAAATCAGACTTAGAAAATCAAAGGCCAGGCTCAGCGTGGTGGCACACACCTGTAATCCTAGAGCTTGGGAGGCTGAGACAGGAGGGTCGAGGCCAGCAAAGGCCTGCAGAAAATCAAAGGCCACATGTTTTCTTTCATATGTGGAAGCTAGAGAGAAAAAGGGAAAGGAAAGGGACCTTACCAAAAGTAGGAGAGGGACTACTAGTGGAAGAGATTTAGGGGAAGAGAGAGGGAAAAGGAAACAGATCAAATAATATTATGTGTATGTATTAATGTATCAATATGAATCCCACTAACGTGTACAATTACAATACACCAATAAAGTTTTTAAAACTGGTGGTTTGAACTGCTGCTCCTTTTGGTCATTCAGGGAGCCAGTTGGCTGCCCTACTTTCCTTAGACCATTGTTCTCACCAGGGAAGGAGGTATGCTCCAGATCACAAGATCAAGACCCAAAAGTAGCATACACAGACAGTACTCTCATTTCCCTGGGGAGAAACAAGTCATAGAGTTGCACATAACTGCAAAGGAACCCCCAAATTGTAGTGTGCAAAAGATGCATCTTATGCATTAAAAAATCTTCTTATTAGTAGTCATTTTCACTAACATGATTGCTTACTTGTGTTTATTAGAGTGCTTCTGAAACTAGATATGTAAAGGCTGTTTCCCCAGCTCTCCAGGGGACACCAGGTGGGCGTCCTTCAATTCAATTTTGACATTTACCAGGAGATAGCAACAGAGCCACAGGTTAAGAGCCTGGTGTCAGGGGATTGCCTTCACTACAGATGCTAATCACAAACACCAGGTTGTAACCTGTACTTCTGACCAACCAGCTACAAGTCAGGTTCCTATGACCCTCAACCCCCCATTTTGACTGATTTCTTAGAGTGCCTCACAGAAATCAAGGAAAAATTTTACTTATGTTTGTTGGTTTATTAATAAGAGACATAATAAAGTATTCAGGTGAATAGCCAGATAAAGGGATACATAAGGTCTAGAAGGGTCTTGAATGCAGGAAATTCTGTTCCCATGAAGTTGAGTTGGGTACACCATTCCACCTGCACATGGATACGTTCATCAACCTGGAAGCTCCACAAACACCACAGTCAGGGATTTTTATGGAGGATTCATGAATAGTCATAAATGACTATTAAGTCCATTCCAGTTCTCTCCTCTTTCTAGAGAATGGGGAGGGGGGCAGCATGAAAGCTCCAAGCTTATCATTGTCGCTTGGACTTTCTGGTGATTAGTCTGCATCCCAGAGCCACCAAGAATCACATGATTAGAAAAAAAAAAAAAGATGTTCTTATCATCCAGGAAATTCCAAGGGATTTAGGAGCTCTGTGCCTGACACTCCTATCATTCTCCTGAATGATAAAGGTCTCAGAAGCTGTGTGTCATACACTGAGGCTAAAGACAAACTATTAGAATGAAAGATTGTCCTAGCACCCCTATAGAGAAGGCTATTATAAACCCTGTCTCAGAACCAGAGTAGAAATCAAATATTAGAACAAAGGCTCTTCTAGTGCTTCTATCATTCTGGAAATTACAAGGGTTTTAGGAGCTCTGTGCCAGGGACCAGATATATGCATATATAAATTACTCAGTGTTGTTTCTTTCTTGATCAGTTGCTGAGATTTTATTATTTTTTACTTAAAAACCTGACATGATAATAAAGACAAAAACTAGTGAAATCCAAAGGAAGTCTGGGGTTTAGGTAATAGTAATATATCAATATTGATTTTCTAACCTTGAAGACTGAAACATGATCATACAAGATGGTCATATTAGGGAAAACTGGGTGAGAGTTATATGCGAATATTATCTCTGCAATTTTTCTCTATAGCTAAAATTATTCAAAAATGAAATATTTTTAAAAAGACTCCCATTTTTCTAATCTTTACTACAATTTGTTTTTTCCTTTGTTTTTTTCTTCATTGATCATTGTGTCTAATGCTATCATTCCCTTCTTTTTAATTGCTTTGGATTTAATCTGGTTTTCCAGTTGCTGGGTTGAATGGGATGTGTCCTTTTGCCCAGAGGCTGCTACTCTGGCCATGTGATCTCTGTCAATTGCTCAGTATCTCTTAATGTGCAACTTCCTCTTTCTATGTGTATATACAAAATGGGGCATTGGTACCTTCCTTCTAGAGTGAATGCAAAGATTAAATGAAAGCATACGTTAAGAACACCTGGTTTACAGTAAGCACTTAATAAATGTTAATTGCAATAATAATAATCATCATCATCAGGAGGAAATCCAGGGTGAAAGTATTTTAGATACGTACAGTGATTTTGATGGGGGTCACTTTCTTGCTGATATTAGTTATATTACTCCATGGACACATTTTCCATATATTATTCACATTTCTACATTCTAGTGTCATAAAGTCCCTTAGAGTACAAATCAAAACTGATGATGAGTTATTTGGAGGGAAAAAAATGGGCACATAGGAAAAAGATAGATAGGAGAATTGTATTTGTTTTTGGTCCTATGTGTTGTGTCGGGCATCCTCCACTGTTCTTTCATAACTAGGCTTTAACCCTCCACACTTCTATACCCTGTTCTGCTTCCTAGAGGCCTGTTACAGTTTGGATTTAGAATGTCCCCCTAGACCTCACAGAGATGAGGCAGCCATGTTGGAGGTGGGGTCTAGTTGGTAAAGAGAAGTTGCTGAAAATATGGCCTTGGGGATTATATATGGTCCCTCCTTCCCTTGCTCTCTCTCTCTCTTGTTTCCACCCTCTGTGATGTGAGAACAGATCTAGTTCTCTCTCTCTCTCTCTCTCTCTCTCTCTCTCTCTCTCTCTCTCTCTCTCTCTCTCTCTCTGTCTCCTTTCCTCCCTGTACTGTGCACTGAGTTCCACAGACTTCACCTGGCCTAAAATGGACGCAACTATGGAAATCTCCATAACTGTGAGCAAATAAGTCTTCCTTCCTCTAAGATGTGGTGATCAGGTGTTTGGGGTTATCACAGTGAGAGTACTGACTCAAAGAAGGGCTAAACTCTAAGACTGTCAGTTGGGTTTCTGGCCTTTAATCAAGAGGACGTGTTAATAGGAGATTGAAGGTGAGAAAAAGGAATGTTCAGAGTACTTGTTCTTCTCTGCTGAAGACTGCAGGTCCTGTTAGGTAGTTCTTCCTACAATTATAGCTATAGGAGGTTTCCAAGTTAAGGTAACCTTGTCTTCCTAATTCTCTCCCCATTGAGTCTTCAGGCGTGAGGCTAGTCACAGTTTCTAGGTATCACTAGCATTGGAATATTTCACTCTTCCTTGCAAATTTCCCTTAACTTGGCTAGCACCTTTATAAATAATATAATCTGTTTATTAAACTCTTCTCAATTAACCCATTTAAGTGTGCCATCAGTTTCATTATTAACAAATGTGGTGTTCTACCAGTTACAATGTAATTTGCTGCCATAGCTTATATTTGAGCAATGATATTAGAAATGACACACAAAGTTCAGAGGAAATTGATCCTACTGGCCTATCTTCAATTACAAATGTTGACAAATAAAAACATTGAAATGATTATTTCCTACACTCACCTTTAGATACATTGCTATCTCTTCTACTTTTTCAGTACCTATTACCAAGAATATTGCAGGGTGCATTAAGAAGTTATAAAAGCAGTCAACATTTGTAAGCATTTACTGATTGCCAGGCATCCTTCCAAGCTGTTTTAATCCTTGAAAGAACACCAAGAGGTAGTTACTACTACTATCTATTTTGTTTTATGAATAAGGAAACTGAGAAGTGGAAAAGTTAAGAAATTTGTTCAAGCTCATATGTAGTTAAGTGGTGGAGCTGAGATTTCCTCCCACACATTTGGACTCCCACAGCAGCATTGGGTATCATCATGCTATAGTGAATGTAGCTTTGAGAAGACTTTGCAACCAATTTAAAAAGGGAATGTATCACTCACAGTTCTAGCATGAAATAGATAACATTTTCAAAACCAGCTAATTGTGGAGCATGTAACAAAGGACATATTCTAGGAATTAGAAAGACCAAAAGGGATGGTGCAGTTTCCCAAGGTAGGGAGCTATTACTGTCACCATAACAAGGTTTGAGAAGGTCCCTCCAGAGGCAGAGGAGACCTCTACTTGAACCTTCCAGGCTCTTGACATGTTGCAGAAAAGAAGTTAAGGATTTGTCTGGTTTCAGCAAAGAGAGGAAGAACTTTATCAGAAAGTGAGAAGTGAGGGTTAGCACTCTCAGGGCAGAATGTGGGCTATCTAAAGAGTCAGACACACTGCCAGGGTTTAAAACTGGATTTTCTATTAGGATATATAATTAGATAAAATATATGTGATTCAAAGGGACTTGACTTCTCTTGGGATTGGGAAATATTGAGAAAGATCAGGTTTCCCATTAGGGAGTCTGGCTTGGCATGTAGGTTTCAGTTTATATCAGTGTCTCTGTTGGTCAGGTGCTCAACTGGGTGATTGGATCAGAGGGCCATGGTCCAATCAAATGTTAACTCCTTGATTTATGAAGTTAGTAATCTCTTTCTATTGAGATCTTGTTCTTGCTTTGCTATAGTCAAGAAAATTTAGAAGAACTGGGAAGTTACAAAGTAATTTATGGGCTGTTTAGTGTGCTCATACATTTTGGTCCTGTTTTTTGTTTAGGTTCCTTTGTCCAACTCACAAGTTGTCCACAAGCTGCCTATTCTACATTCCAACAGGGAAATTTCTCCTTCAGAAATAATCTTCTATGACATATAATGCGGGGGCCAGGAGAGGAAATACTTCTCTCTAATTTCCCTCCCATTTACCCATCTCCTGCTTATCTCTTAGTCCATTTCATGTTGCTATAACAAAATACCTGCAGCTGGATACTTTATAAAGAAAGGAGGTCTACTTAGCTTACAGTTATAGTTGCTCAAGGGCATGGCGGTGGCATCTTCTCAGCTCTGGTGAGAACCTCATGGCAGATGGCTACCCAATGGCAGAAGCACCTGTGGAAGAGCTCACATAGTCAGACAGGAAAAAGAGCATGAAGGAAGATGCCAGGCTACTTATAACAACCAACTCTTGTAGGACTTCCATAGAAAGTGAGAATGCACTCCCTGAAGAAAAATATTAATCTCTCTTAGACACTTCATCACCTTCTATTGGGTCCTACCTCTTAAAGGTTCTTCTACTTCCCAATGTTACCACCATGGGGACCAAACTTCCAGCACATGGGCCTTGGGTGGATATGCTCAAACCATATCTAAGCCATAGTATATCACCCATTGGCCAAATGCAATTGGAAGGCTGAAAGCCAAGGATTCAGTTGACAGTCTATAAAGCTTTGTTTCCCAGAGTCTAGAATAGGATGGGGAGTATCCTGGAGAGATAACAGGAAATATCCAACAGAATAAATTTCTCTAATTAAGAAATATTTTTGATCCTGTAATGGTTTTGTATAAAACTGGAATCTAAAGTAAAATTAGCATGCCCAATAAGGTGTTAAAAAATACCTTTTTCTTTTCATTGCTTTTGGAAAGCAGCATTTTGTAAATGCTCCCACATATTGTTTGTTTAGTTCAGTCTCTGTGGCAAAAATGTCCATGTGATTCTATAGATACAACTATGTGGATGGTAGTCACATTTTGATCCCAAGCAGTTTTCAAATCAGGAATAGAGACTTGCCTTTAGGCTACTGTATACAGTCATCATAATACCTAAGAGAATGCTATATGCTGCCAGAATTGAAAGCCATTGACTTCTGTAATTCTAGAGATCAGTACATTGAATACTAGAAGTTTTTTAGAACTTTAATAATTAAATGGATATTTTGGATTATTTGTTTTAGCTTTCTAGTTGTTGAAGGAATATGTTGTCCTGAAAGACCATTTTCCAATCTCTAAATCAATTTTCCAAACCATGGGTCTATAAATCAAGGAAACTGAACTTCCTAGAACTCTATGATACTACTGATCTGCAGTTCTCACCTTTTCCACCATTCCCCCCTCCTCATTCTTTCTCCATTGTCCTACTTTAATATATATATATATATATATATATATATATATATATATATATATATTCTTAATTTAAAATATTTCTTCAAGTTATCTATTTTCTTCAGTGATTAGGAGTGAGAACATGGTATGCATAATGGAGCCATGAATTAAAACTCTGCTCATCTACCTGAGCACTTCCCAGGGAAGGAGGAAAAGAAATTTCTATGCTACTTTTAGTTCAAACTAACATCTTCACCTGGAATTTGAGTATGTACCAAGGATTATGTTTTATGTATTTCATTTGATCCAGACAATAAGGTAGATATTGATAGTAAATCCATTTCACAGGTATGAAAATTGATATTAAATCCATTTCACAGGTATGAAAATTAATTGATTCCTTATGAATGGAAAGCTAGAGCTAAGTCTGTCATTGCAACCAAAGAGTGGAAAGAAATAGAAGGGAAAAGTGCCTCTGGAGGGGATGCTTGGAAATGAATGTGAGCATTTAAAAAAATATATTGTTGAAATGATTTGGACATACTCTTAGTGGCCAAGGGTACTAAGTGTCCTAAACAGTCTAGCTTAATAAAGACAATAGTGCCCAATTAAGAAGCATTGGCCTATCCCATCCTAAAATAATGTAGAAGACCACCAAAATTCTTTATAGTTTGGAAGAAAAAAATGTCAATACTCATGCATTTATTATTTTATGGATTTTTAAATCATGTATCACATTTTTAAAATGTGTTACATTTTTTAAAAATTATAATTTTTAAAAATTACATTTTTATAGTAAAATCTTATGATTATAAATGAAGAAAGT
>PVLC010029598.1:0-20062 GCA_004027655.1 Graphiurus murinus
GGAGGTTTTTAATAAATTCCTAGGAACTTTCTATATAGACCATCATCTATGAATAAGGGTAATTCATTTTTCCTTTATATTCTGTATTCATTATTTCTTTTTCATGTATTACATTTATCACAAGTGGGGGACTATCTATAAACTCTCACAGTTGTGGAAACTACAAGTCTAAAGTCAAGATGTTAGCAAGGGTTGGATCCTTCTGGAGGCTCTGAGAGACAAACTGACTCTTGCCTATCTCTTACCTTCTCAGGGTTGCTGGCAGTCCTTGGAGTTTCTTAGTTTGAAATAGTATGACTCTCGTCTATGCCTCAGTTTTCATATGGTGGTCTTTTTCTGTGTCTTCCCTTATCTTATAAGAGTATCAGTGGCTGGATTCAAGATCAACCTTAATCCATCCTGACTTCGCTTTACTTAAGCTGCTATTACAATGTCAAAGATCCCATTTCCAAATAAGATCACACTCATAGATACCAAAGGTAAGGACTTAAATTTAGCTTTTTGGGGCCATAATTCAATCCATTACACTAAATAAATGCCAGGCACTAATTATTTATCAAGTATTAGCTCTGTAATCTTCACAATACAACTGCATGAAATGAGACTAGAATTATGTTATTGTCCAATCAGGGGACTGGAGGACAGAGAGGTTTACTAAGTTGCTCAAGGCTTTTCAGTGAAGCCTCCTGTGAGGGTACCAAGACAGTGGCAAGAGAAACCAGAGCATCTTATATATGAGTGAGGGCTGAGCTATGTTCAGGCGGCTGTGATGTACTGCACTGCCAAGCACCTGCGGTTTACTGAGTCCAACACCTTTCCTACCTGTGTGAAATAATGCCCTACTCCTTTTATTTTATATTACGTATAGTCTTTAAATTTCAGCAGTGATTTTAGAAATTTGTTATAAATGTGGCTCTAATGAAGGTAAAACTTGCAGTTTAGAATCAAAATGATTATTTACAAACTCTGAATATTGGACTGAGAAAAACAATACATTGATATTTTTGAGATTATTTGAAAATGGGGTTATTTAAAATTTGGGATAATTTTAAAACTAGTAATACTTTGGGATTTATTCCATCCAAATTAAACTCTCTGCTCATTAGCATTGTGAGCAACAGTTAAGTTCTCAGTGATTTGGCATTAAAATAACATTTTCCAATTATTCTTTTTTCAAGTTTATTAATCAGCTTAATAAGAGATTATCCTGGGAAGGCAAAATGAACTATTAGTTATATGTATTATCTGTATAAATTAGAATTTTCCTGACTGTGTGAATACAAAGTAAAATGCAGAAACAAACTGGATGTCCAGGCCAATGTAAGGAGGCAATTATCATTTAAAATCAATAAAGTTCCATTTTTGTTTTTATCAACAACTTTTTTTTTCATTGATTGCCTTATAAGGGAACTTTATAAACTTGAAATAACTCAAAATTAGTAGAAGTATTCATTGTGCTTTAACAATTATTTCATTCTTTAGAAAATGGCTTTCAGTGTTAAGACAACCACTAATACACTGTATGAGGACCCATTTCTTTAGTCATACAGCAAGTCAACCAAGGTGACTTCTAGTCATCTTTGCATCTTTATTTAAGACATTCTCACCAACCTCCAATCACACTGCTTATGCAAGGAGAGGCACCGTCCCTCAATTTGGAGGGTCCCTGATAGGACATAAGAGAAACTGTAAAACAACTATGGCCAAACTTTCCTAGATAAAAAATATTTAGCACAACAATTAAATTAAGGTAACAAAATACGGAACGCCAAATTCACTCAAATTCTTAGGATATAGCAGAAATATTCCAAGGAAGTTTTCCGTTGGCAATAAAAAGTCATGTTATATCCTGAACTCTCCCAGAGGCAATTAGTCATTATTCTCTACTGCTGGGATTATTTGACAGAAAATTCTCACAGGTAAGTTACTTTTGCCTGTTCACAAACTGTTATAAATTACCAAAAAGATACTTATAGAATAGATGATAAATGAGTGGTAAGTAAGAAACAGAAATAACATGAAGTATTCCAGTGTTCTCCAATTGGACTTCTATGAAAGATAGCATGAGTGCCCAGTCTGAAAAACAAGGCTAAACAGGGCCTATTGATTTCATCAGGATGCATTTCCCGTAAGTGAAAATACTGCTAAATGACTCCTGATTTATAGACAGAGGTCATCTTGATTTAATCTGGGTCTTTTGTTTTAAAAATTATATAATTTGCCTTATCTTGATTTATACTTTTACTGTTTAACTTGACTTGTGACTCTGACTATATCAATTGTTTCTTTTTATTCTAAACACTAAACACTTACTTTCCATTTATCTTCAATTGACTTTTCTGTACCTCTCAGAGACTGCCATCTGATTACTGCTCTTTAGGATATTAGTCATGTGTAGTGTATATTTTTATTATTAACTTAGCTTGTTTAAAAACTAAAATTATTTCTCGTCACTCACTAAACTGAACTTGAGAGGGAGGGAGAGGGAGGGAGCGGGGTGGGAATTGGGGGAGGGGTCAAATGAGAATTGTGAGCACATATAACATTATCAATTTGTACCTAACAAAGATGTATGCTTAGAATGTACGAATAAAAAATAAAAATTAAAAAAAGAAACTAAAATTATTTCTCGACTTACTGTACCTGATTCTACAAATCTTCAATCTGATACTGCTCTTTTTATTTTTTAATTTTATTTGATTACTGGTTAGCTTTGATCACCAGGAATTCGGTATTCACATAAACCAAGCTGAGGCTATCAGGTTCTTCTCTGCACAGTACCTTAAACAGAGAAATTACTCAGCAAACATTTGCGAAATTGAACTGGAGTAAGAGACACCATCACTTTTCTGAGATACAAGTGAAATCAAAAGGAGGTGATCTATCATTCCTAACAAAAATAGTGTATATACACAAATGTATAAACATAATGGCATATGTAACACATTTCACAAGATGAACATCATTACCTTCAGAACAATCTCAAACTAATAGTATTTAGAAAAAAATTAAGGTAGAGTGTTTTATTAGGCATGTCCTTACTACCACTTTGCAACCACTATATTGTCATTTCACAGCTAGACATGTCATCTTGTCACTTGGAGCATTAATCTTGCTTAGACTCAAAGGAAAAAAAAAATCCCATCCAAGGAAAGCAATGAAGCATTTCTCTCTATCTTTTATGTTTAAAGGCTTTCTGGGTGTCATCAGATAATGTCACATTCAGCGAATCATCTTACCACTTCTGAATGTACAACTTCGCCCATATTGCTTGGCAAGAAATATAAGAATGCAGTCAGAGTTACAATATGGTATATTTTCTCTAAATCCTACAACATTTTCAGATGATAATAATGCATAAATTGAGTAATCTGATAACAAAAATTAAAACATGTTAATTATAATATGATTTATTCTACTTAATTATGGTTACAATTTTTTATCTCACATTTTTAAGTTCCATTTTTTCACAAAACTACAATACCAAATCTATTACTGCAAACATACTTTCACACAGGATGTGTTCTCAATAATAAATCTTGTAATGTACAGATTGGTTTGCCTTTCTTCAAATTAAGAACAATAGCCATACATTTTATTACCAAGACTTATATGAAAGTCACAATAAATGTCAGTGTCTCATTTCAGTGTATGACCCACCAACCAAGTTACAAGCCCAAAACTAGAAAACTTATTCACCAAAATTCCTCATTTTTCCCTACTATAGTCTTATCAAACTTTTTGCATCTTTAAAATCACATTAATCCACATTAATCCAGTATAGTAAAATATTAACAGGTATGGGATAAGTGGGTTTTATTTTGAAAAGGCTATGTTAAACAAATTAAACAAGTCTACCACAAGATGTAGTGACCCTTGAGCATGTTTATTTTCAATATAACTCTGCAAAGCACATTTTGAAAATTCATGTAGTAGTTACATGAAATTCTTGGAGACTACTTTTCCACAAACAAATGAATGATATTGATATGAACATGGAGAGACTTCACCTTTAATTTAGACACCTGAGACTCTGGAAATGAACGTACCAAGAAGGAAACACTTTATGTGAAATGCATTCAAACAACAAAATAATTGAATTATATTTTAAGGAATATGGTTTCAAAGCCGTAAGATTCTGGGGTTAGCTTCTCCGCTCCAGTGTTGTAGCATGACTGAGAGATGGTTGTCCCTGTCTTATAATTTCCATCTATTTCTCATCCTCGTGGGATTAAAAATGCCTACTTTTTACTCTATTTCCCAGATACCTTGTGCTCTATTTTTTCTTACTCTTTTTAATTTTAAGGGAAGGGAATTGAGGAAAGTTGGTACTCTGGGAGGAAAAATCAATTCCCTAAGAAGTAATAAAAACCCTAACCGAAATAATGAACTACAGATTGTGCAGAGACAGAGCTTTGAACATTCAATTCATACCAAGGCTTTCTTTCAAAGTCACTAGAAGATAAAGGAGCAATTGTACTTGGGCAATCTTCCAAATCTCAGCTGTGTGTGGCTTGAAAAACTGCTCCTCTGGTGGCAAAACATGGATGATCAGGTGGGGGCTGAGCAAAGAATGCAGGAACTAATAAAAATCTAAGGGGAGCCACATCTGATGAGAGACCACCACTACGGATGCTCTAGTCTGCATCTACTTGCAGGAGAATGGCAGGTGTGCTTTTGGATCCAGGTATCCTATTAACTATTGTTCAACAGTAAAATTAGCTCAATTCTGTTTCCAGGTACCTCAGCATCTCAGTATATAATAGAAATTCATCTCTCACTGCAGTCTGGCTGAAAAGCTTCCATTGCCCCTCAAGCCTAAAGTAAAATTTGGACACCTGCAGAATAAAGTGCCCTCTTTCAAATCAAATACAGTGGTATAAAAGTGCTTTAAAAAAACTAGGCTGAATTTTGAAGCCACTATCAACCTGTTTATATGAAAGCATGATTAACTCTTCAAAGATTATTTTTTCACTGTACTTATTTAATGTAAAATCAGAGGCAAATAATTCTGGGATAATGTTTTATGACATGATGAAAGAGTTGAAAACTGAGTCATTAGTTTTAGCTTTTATCTCTTCATTAAAGAAAAAATATTGTACTGGTTAATTGTTTGTTTATAAACTATTTAAGTAAATTAATCCCTTGATGTTGAAAAATTATGCCTTCAAAGGTCAAAACAATTTTTCAGACAAACAATAACAAGTCATTGTATAGCTTAAAACTCTTAACTTCTATAATTAAGGCAGTGAAATAAAATGTACACTGGAAGTATATTATGATGTGATTTGACAAAGGGTCAACACTTGAAATAGTTACAGGCAGTGTCTTTTTTTTTTTTTTTTCCCAGTACTGGGGATTGAATTCAGGAGCATTCTACCTCCGAGCTACACCTCCAGCCCTATTTTTTATTCTTTTTTTTTTTTAAATTTGAAACAGGGTCTCACTAACCCGGATCCTCTGGCCTCAGCCTCCCGAATGCTGGGATTACAAGCATGTGCCACCACGCCTGGCTCCAGACAGTGTATTTTTAAACAACAACAATTATCATTAGTTATAGTATTTTCCCTTATCCCAATAGGGGGCCACTCTGAAAAATATTACTAATATTAAACTTTATCATACATCTTTTGTGATTCACACTGATGACATCATGATTACATGAACAAAAATGGTTTGGTAAAGTCACTTCCATGTTCTACCTCTCACCTTGGCTTTGACTTCTCTAGGCATAAGAATTTCTGTATCTAAGCAATATGTTGCTCCTTTTATACCTAAAAAGTCCTGTGGACTTTTGCTTATTATCAGAGTCTTATAGGTCTTGGGATTTTGTAGTAGCGCTTTTCAGTGCTGTTGAGATTGGGCTTAGGAAGTGAGCCTGAGGGGTCTGATGAGAACCAGCCTCACTGTACCCTCATGTGCTTCCCAAGTGGTCAGTAGGTAGAGGTGCACTGGGGACTGCTGCAGTCACTTTCTTTTATGAGAAAAACTTCCTTAGTAAACTGCAATGGTCTGATTGTTTTGCCCCAAATTCATGTAAACTTAAACCCCAATGTGATGGGGTCCTTAGAAGGGATTAAGTAATGAAAATGAAACCCTTGTTTATGAGAGTAGCAATCTATGAAGAGATGGAGGAAACTAGGTAGACCCTCTCTCTGCCTACTACATCTGAGGACACAGCACTCTTTCCCTCTGGAGGATTCAACAACAAGGCTCCATCTTAGATGCAGAGCTTAGACTCTCAGCTCACACCAAGCCTACTAAGCCTTGATCATGGACTTACCAGCCTCCACAACTGTGAGAAAATAAATGTGTTTTATTTGTAAATAAAGTAGTCTCAGATATTTTTCTATAGCAGCACAAAAAGAGTAAGATACCAACTTTGCATTAAGATAGCCCTATGTTTTCTGAGCCTCTCAGTGCTGCAAATTCCAATAATGCTGATTTGTAATGGTGAATACAAGTCTAGAAAATGTGCTCTGGGTTTGACCCTGATTACAACCATGTATAGAGTTGGCCTTTGTTCTTAAGTACCAAAAAGTAAAGCACCTTTTGAAAGGATGTCAGGTATATTGTGATTATGGTGTTATGAACTAAATCATGAACCCCCCCCCCTTTCATTGTCACTTAAATATCAGTATTTCAAAATGTGGCATTTGTAAATATGGCGTCTAAAATGGCAAATAACTTAAAATTAGGCCATTAGGGTGAGCCCTAAACCAACCTGGTTGTTGTCTTTTAACAAGAGGAAATTTGAACCCACAAGAGGACACATGGATATATATGCACAGAGGAAAGATGAAGAGAAGATGCAGTGAGAAGGTTGTCTGTGGAGAGGCCTCAGGAGAAACCAAACCTGCTGCTACCTTGAACTCGAAAGTCTAGTCTCCAGTACTGTGAGAAAATATAAAACAAAACAAAACTAGAAACCCCCATGTCAACTGCTACTTGAACTCATCCCATCTCTTTATCTGTAGGGCCCAACTTGTAGAAACTATATTCTGCAAGGAACAATATGTAACCAGGAGTTTTTTCCTATTTCTCATTCAGTTATTTTTTGAGAGGATTTTAAAACAGGTACTTGCAGAAGCAACTTTAAAAAGCAAATCTGTAAAATATATGAATAGCTATCTAGCTTTTCACATAGAAGAGATATTTTTATTTTGAGCCATGTTCCATATACCTTTTTGCTTTCTTTTTATGGCAAGTATAGTTAGTTCTATTTCTAAAAGCATAGCATAGATAAGACACAAATTATGTTTCAAAACCCAGTTTTAAAATTCTTTGGTGTTTTTACCAAGTTTTTTATTTTTATGTTCTAAAAGCAGCTCTCATTTTTCTCACCTGCCCTCCTTCAATTAAATTAGACTATCCTCACTTATCTTTATTTCCAATTGATTTACTAAATGATGTCCCCTTTATACTAAAACTATGATTTTTCTACCCATCACCTGGAACTTCAGAGAACTAGATATATTGTTTTTGAAGCATAAGCAATACCAAATTTTCCAGATCCTTCACTTAGCTTTCAGAGTGGCCGAATAATGGGAGATAAAGTAGAGGTATTGATTGGACTTGGGAAACTTAATGGACATATTCTTTAATCACTGGAGTATATTCTCAGCAGATAACACTCCTGGACATGCAAGTCAGGTGGAAATAAAAAAGAAATGACAAAGCTTTGGTCTCTCGCAAGAGATTTTAATCAAATGGGATATGGGAGGGGCAAATAAGCATTACATGCAGGGGTATCTATTCATGTAAGTTGAGAAATAGGGAAAATGACATGAGTTAGAACTGCTGATAGTAAGCAGCATGAGGTCAAGGGAAAGAAGAGACTGTGTCTAGTAGGAGTTTAGGCTCTGGTAGGAAAACAATGAGGCAAAATTAGACAGAGAACAGCTACAGTATGGAGAATCTTAAGAACTGAATAGAGCATTAGGTTTTCCTGCAAGCACTGATGTCATTGCAGGTTTTGAATATAGAAATAAAATATGTTAAAAGCAGTGTAAGAAAAATACATCAAAGCATGTAGACATCTCTTTCCCTAGAAAAACCTAAAAAGCCTAAAAAGATAGGTTAACCTGGAAGCAGCTCAGTACTCAATTTGTGAAGTCAAGAGAGCCCAATACCTTTAAAGTGATCTCAGATATTTCAGGGATAAAATCACTCACACACACACATATGCACATACACACACACACACACACACACACACACACACACACACACACAAAATAAAATGAGTGGAATTTCATGCAAATTTAGTTTAAAGAGCACCTATCTTCTTTTTGCTAAAGATCCCCTACCGATCACAGTTAGGAATTATGAAATGTGAAACTTTGAGGATTAAGGTTCCTCAATTTGTAATTGTAAAGTAATACAGTTAATCTCTCTCTTCTCCTCTCCCCCTCCCCTGTTATAATGCTGATCTGAACACATAAACATATCTAAATCCAAGTACCCTTTATTGCCAGTTTCTGATGAGTGGTCCAGGGATTCTGGGTAAAATATAGGGCACTGAAGAGTTAATGACAATAGACCCTGCTTTAGTTCTCCAAATTCATCTGATACCACATACCAAGACTTTCATTTAACCCTAAGTTTAGGACAGTATGGTTTTGCTTTTATATCTCTAGCAACATTTTTTAATACAAATAAACTGACATTAACTAATTATAAATAAAATTGAGAGATCAGAAAGCAGCATGCCAACAACTACTGTGAACAATCTGGGGCTACTCAGAGAATGATCATCCCCCATTCTGCAATGAGGGAAGACAGCTTTTCATTTCCTGTATAAAACATTATTGAAACTTTATCTTTTATTCGGACACAAAAGTGGCAACAATGCTCTCTGCTTCTTAACATTGGCATTAAGAAGATTCCCTGACTACCTGACAATATACATGAAGAAGGAACATTTATGAGAGTTAAACACAGTGCTTCATAACATACTCTGAAGAATAACTCTAAACATGTCATCCCTTACAGTTGGATAAATAAAATGAGAGTATACTAGTATTCTATAGGGGTAAGATATAATTTCTGTAAGAAGTCATTAAGACTGATAAAATAAGAAATATAGAAGCAATAAGTTTTTATCCTTTAGTTGTAATTTCTCAGTGATTTGTAGAAAAAGAAACTAATTCTTGTCAAGAAGGAATAAATTGATTACTTCAGGTATTCAGTACCCTCTCAGGATTATTATCATCAGGATGACCATTTTGTAAGTAAACATTTTCAAGAGAAATGATCAGATGAAAAGGAGGTAGATAAACACAATTGGACTTCCAGATTTAATTACTTCCTTGACTTTTGCACTAGAAAATGTTTTTAAATTTATTTAAAAAGCTTAGTTTTTATTTTAAAGAACTAATCTTATATTGACAGAAATAATTAAACATCCCTTAAATGTGGGAATGACTTATCAAAAGAGAAAAGAGACATGTAGCATTTTACTAGAGAGCAGAAGACTCTGTTCCGAACTAAGAATCAGTAAGGAGAACTGTTTCTATGGCTTTAAGCCTATTTCTGTGCCTGTCTCTTTTCTTTCAGTAAGCCTATTTACTTATACTCTGACACTCAATACACTTTGATCAACTGAAATACAACTTGATTTCTAGATTGGTGAAAAATTTTAAGCACTTCATTTCTTGATGAAATTAAACCACAAAGGAAGACAGATTGTTTTTTATGATTTTGTGGGGTGTGTGTGTGTGTGTGTGTGTGTGTGTGTGTGTGTGTGTGTGTATTTATGCTGCTGGGGATGGGACTCAGGAGCATTCTACCTCTGAGCTATTTAATTTTTTTATTTGGAAACCGGGTCTCCCTAAGTTGCTGAGTTGCTGAGAGCCTCACTAAGTTGCTGAAGCTGGCCTTGAACCTGCTCTCCTCCTGTCCCAGGCTCCCAAGTACTTTGATTATAGGTATAAGCTACCACACTTGGCACCTATGATATTTTACTAAATAGTATTCTAAATTAATGTTTCATAAATGAAATTTTGAAGATAGTATCTATTAATTTACTGAATTATACTAATGCAAATTTCCTTATAGCTCAGGAAAAGTTACGACCATGAAACTTACATTTTCAGTACAGATTTTTAACAAGTATTGTCATATTTCTGCAGAATAATACCACTTTATACACTTTGAAAAAGACATGTATGTTATCAATTAACATGGGATATATCTTTATTTATATCTTCAACTACTTCCATGAAAGTTACATAATAAAATTAGTTCTTTTAAAGGTAACAAATGTATGAAGAGATTTCAGAATACTTTGGTCATTCATGCATAATTAAGAAAGATAAAGAAAACATAAAGAAAGATCCCTGACTAAAACCTTGTTGCAATTTGGAATGTGGAGTCCTCTAATATCAAAAAGGATTATCGGAGAAAATATGGAATGAAAGGCAAAGCTGAGGCAACATTTTGACTACCTTCCAACCAGCTTGACTGGTCTGAAGCAAATGTTTTGAGAAGTCATAGAAAAGCACATTTTATGTTTACCTAATTTTATTATGAAATTTTGGCTGTTGGCTTCTAAAACTTTGCTCTTTGGAGATATGTAGTGAGATTAGCTTAATAATCTTTTAACACTCACTTCATGTAGAAGCCAGAAGAAAAGCACTGAAAAGATTTTTTGTTTTTACCTTCAGTTTTATAAGACACATTTTTTAATAGTAGGTGATATATTGCCTTGTTTAAATTAAAGTAAATCTCTCTAATCATCAAATTCTTTCTGATAATCAATAAACAGCTATTTTCCTTTTCCCTTTAGACATTCATGCACAAATTTTATGTTAACATTTATGTGTGCATTTAGTTATAGAACACTAATACATATGTATATGTGTATATGCATATGTAAACAAAAATGTGTATACTAAAATGTGTGTGTGTGTGTACTTAGAAAGACCAGAGATATGTCACAGCCATGGCAAATGACAACCTGTGAACTTGCATTCATTCTCTAGTTATCATCCCAGAACCAGAGAGCAATAGACATTCAGAACATGGACTCAACGAGCAACACAAATACATTCATTTTTACTTTAAAATTAAAATTGAGAAGCCTGCAAAGCTGATAAGCTGTCTAGTAGAGTATAAAGTCTACCACAGGCCATAAGATCTTGCACAGGTGGATTATGTGCAATGAAGGAAAAGGAATAAATATCATCTGAGGTGAACAAATCCATCGCAGCTCTCACCCAGGCAAGTCACACATTGGAAGCACATGGGGAATTATGAATAGAACATTCCACTGCAAGTTAACAATAAAAAGATCACAAAGCAGTACACACACACACACACACACACAGTTTTTATAGACATGTGTCTTCTAAATACAAATATATATCTCACATATGAAAATCTAAAGGGAAAATTCAAAGTGTCTATAAGAGAAAAGGACTAAAAAAAATTGGAATGTATAGATACAAAAAAAAGTAAATCTTAGTTTTCAACAAAAATAAAGACTAATTTTAATAAGGTGTAAATGTCATCACATTTATGCAATGTTTCAAAGTCTATATATCTGTTATCATACATGTTAACTTCAGTTTTTCACAAAGAAAGCTTTCGTAGTATCATATATAGGTGATACTATATCTATTGCCACAGCCAAATATATTTGGTACATTGCTTCTTAATAAAATTTTAAATAATTATAACTGTCCAAGGTGTTTATGGTCTCTGATATCAAATATTAATGTATTTTCAAATATTTTTTTTAAACTCCACACTGAAGGAGTTAGAATATATAATGCTGTTTTTCAAAGTTGATTGATCATGAAACTTATTACAATGTTTCCTTTCTCTCTTATAGTGCAAATCTCTCCATTGTAAATCCTTTCCCTCCACCTCTCAGAAACAGAGGAGCTAAAGGATTCAGCAAAAGATTGGCATTTAGCTACATGTTAGCAGACAATAATATAATAAATCAGTGCTCCCCTCTTTCTCTTCTTTCTCCTAGTGTTTTTAAATTATTTTATTTTTTAATAGGCTTTAGTTGGTACATTGTAATTAGACATCATAGTAAGGTTCATTTTTTTAACTCATCACCATGTATTCCTATCAAATTGATTCACCTCTAACCATATACAAAAAAGGGAGGAAACTAACATGACTTCACCTAAAACCTGGTACTGTAATGCTACCCCATTCTACAAAAGTTTGAAAATGAGGCTAGCGTCATTTAAGAACATTACCACAATGAGGTGACCTCTTTCCCACCTCTGTCATTACCAGTAATTATGCCATTTCCAAAACATCAATTTGGGCATCCTACTCCTTGACTTACTGCCCTTACCTTTGGGCTCATGGTCTCTAGTGCTCCCATTCCAGGGGTTCTTCAACCTCACAGGCCCTTGTAGTCGATTGATCATTTCACTGGATATCACCCCCTATGCCTGCACTTCCTGGTTTACCCAGCTTAGATTCTAAGCATGCCATTATAATTCCTTTCATAAGCTCTCAACTTTCTGTTCCTCAGTATGTTGCTGGAGGAAACCCAAGTCCCTGTTAAACCATAGCCTTTGGCTATTCTGCATTGGTAATGAAATAGCTGGAAGTAGCTGAGTAACAACAAAAAGCATAACTAACTAAGATGACTAGTTTCATATTCAATCTTGACAATAAACCTGAGGTGAGTGCTCAGCAGAGCCAGTCAATTCCACTACTTTCCTCATCTCTTTGCCCCCCTGTGGTATACGTCACATCTTCTCCTGTCTTCCCACATCTTTTTTTTTATACTCACTCTTGGCTGCTCAGCTTAGTTGTTTTTGCACACAGAGGAGAACATCCCATCATCCTACTCTGGCTAACTGAACCAAGCTTTTCTTTTTCCTAATGCATGCCCTTGGCCTCCTTCTTTTCCTCTGACACAGTGCTTCTTGATTATTTGTAGTGAAGGATCAGCCCTCTAATCTACTGTGTACCCATATTCTTGTAAAATGCAATAAAATAGATTACTAAACAATGAAATGAAATAGTAAAGATGAGCAACTTGTATCAGATTCAGTGCATGCAAGTACTTAATCCAAAGGCTATAAATCCTTACTCTCTTTACATCTCAATTGTGTCTTCTCTTGTTGCACATCAGTAGTAAATGACCAGCCTGGTGGGCACACTGTGAGCAGCATGGCCCAACACACCAAGTGTTTTTCTTCTCTTTTTTACCCAGGCTCAAATGTCACCACCTCACACATGACTCTTCTGACCACTGCATCCTTTCTCTCAAAGTAAAACCTGACATCGCTTTCCATCCTCTCCGCCCACCATTATTTTTCTTTATAGCACTGATAATTTGCTTGGCATTCTTACCTATTTATTGTTTTCTTCTTTCAGTGTAATTTCAGATCCATCAAAATTACTTTTTTTTCACTACTGACTTCCCAACATTTAAATTATACCAGCCACACTGTACATATATAATGGTACTCAGTAAGTGCATGGATTATACCAGAAATATTACCAAAGATGCTTTTCTCAGATTTTTGTAGGATGGCAAAAGGTTATCTACAAACACTGATGCACAGTTTCTGTAATGACAACATAAGTATAAGGCTTTCCTAACATGTACTCCAAAATTAAGTAGAGGAGGGATCAACATTAGAATTCCTTCTCAGGAAAGGTACTATTATGGTGGCAGAGGCTAAATGTTTACTGTTAAATGTACTATTTAAAATAAAATTAACTTCACAACAACTACACAGGAACAAAACTTTCAATTATTTTAAGATGCTTAGGATGAAATCAACTAGAATAAGCATTTAGATAGAGAAGACTCTTTTAAAAAATGAGAGCACGAACAACTACAATACATGATCTTTCAAGAAAACTAGAAGTAAATTTATTATTCTTTCTTAAAACTTTTCTAAGAGGGTAGAGCTTACTTTGTTCTTATCACATACATAAAAAAGAAACCCAAACAATACATAAAGAGGACAAGAAGAAATTTGTGCAGGTTTTGGAGAGGTTTATGACACAGATTGTAGCAATGTTTCTACAGGTGAACATTTATCTCCAAACTCATCAAGTGGTATGCAAGACAGAAGTACAGGTTTTTGTATGTCAATCACTCTTCAATAAAGAGACTTAAAAAAATCTCCTTTATTTATAAAGGAAACCGAATCTACTTTGCTTTAGCTCAAAAATGATTTACTGTGTATTCATTGCATAAAAACCAAATATATGTAGGTGAAATTCAGAATATAAAAGAATATGAAGAAAAGAAATTGAAGGAACAAGCATATTTCTTATTCTTGAGGCTAAAGAGAGTGAAAATTCTATTATATTTCAATGAGTTTAAAATGATCAAACAGATTGGCCTTATTTACAAAATATTAAACTTGAGTTATTTCAGATTATATTTGTACTCTAAATATTTTGCCATTACATTAGATATAACATGTATCTTATTACCTTACAAAATAGATGTCTTAGGGCTAGCATATTAAAAATCCTTCCTGTCTTAAATAATACATTAATTTCAACTATCTTGTTGAAAACTATTGATTTTAATTTTATGTTCCCAAGCTCCATGCCTTTGGTAACAGCAACCATATTCTGGAAAATGATGCTTTCCTCCATTTGGTTTGACAGACAGTTGATGTGAGCCACTGCTGGGTGAAGTGCCAGCTCTGGTTAAAGCTCAAGGAATGGCCATTCCTCAAGTCAGGCAAATCAGGGACTAGTGCTCCCTGGTGGCGGTACCCCAAAATAGGAGATGATGAAACTGGGAACTCTCAAGTTTCTCTACATAAGGAAATAATTTATGAGGTGACAGAATGGTTCTATATCTTAATCATGTAGTGGTTTGTGAAAATTCATATAACAGTATATCAAATGGACAAATTTTACTCCACATAAATTATACATTAATAAGTCTGATTCAATACTAAAAATCAAATGCATTATTTCACACGATTAGTTGTGCACTGAAATTGTGTTTTACTGTGTTGTTTTAATATATGTACCAACTTGGGAAAACTATATTATTTTCTTTTGCATTCTAATCTGCAAATATAATATAAAAGGCCATGACAAGGTAGGAGATTAATACTTTAATATCATTCTGTGGAACAATGTATAATACTCAACATTTTCATGTCTCATTTGCAAAATATGCAAGCATTATATAATTGCCATAATTAAAACCATGTTTTAATACAAACGAATTGCCTGATTTTAAAAAAAAAAAAAAACAGGCACTTGAGTATTAAAGTCAGAACATTTCTCCTATTCCAATCTAATTAGCTCATTCTTCTACTTCCGTTTGCCCTCCTATTGTCTTCTGACGTATGCCTTTGTATAAAAGAATATTGATTCTATTTTTAATTGCTTGACTAAGTAGTAAATATACTGTTATTTACCATATTTATACAATGTGTGCTATATAGAAAATGAACTTTGGAATATGAATAGATATGAGAAGCATTTTTGAATAGACTATTGATATTTAGAAATGCTTAAGCATTGTGGTTAATTAATATTTTACTCAAGACTAAATAGTTACAATAATTTTTTCTATAGTTTTTAAAATTTTAAATTACAAGAAAACAGGGGCATTCTGTGGTTTCAGAGAAATCATTCATCATCCTTTGGTACTAAATAACAAAGGGTGGCCCTTCAGGTGTTTATTACTCCAACAGTGCCTCTCTTCCACAGGAGAAGCTATTTCTAATTATGAGTTTTTAGATATTAAGATTATAGAATTGACAAAACCACAATAATATAATCAGAAATAAGAATCAAACCTTTAAATGAAAATGGATCCAACTAGGTAAATCTCACTAGTTTTTTAACAGTCATACAGAGAAATCTTCCTACATGTCATTGACTGGGAGGGTTGAATATAGAGAATCATGTAGATCTTCTTAAAATTCTCTCATACAAATAATTGTGTGGTTGCCCTGACTCACAATAATTCATATGAAAACAATGTATAATTAAATGAATAAAATAAATAAGCCTGGGAATTGAGGAAGTGCTGCTCTGCACAAGAAAATATATGATGAGAGAATTGGAAGTGTAGCTCTGTAGTAGAGTGCATGCTTGGGTTTAATTCCCAATCCCAATATACATACATATGTCCAAATATATATGGCCCCACTATCATTTACATAAGTTTAAAAGTGTCTCCTCTCCCTCCCTCCACTCACTAAAGCAAAGGCTTTTCTCCCTGCTCAATACCATCCCTCCTTCACAATTCTTAAATCATACAGGTTTTCCTTATTGTGGAGAAGGTTAAAAAGTCAATCTAAATAATGAAATGTGGAGAGAAAACACACACAGAGAGAAATTGAATTGACTAGTGAACTAAAGCAAAGAAAATGGCTGCGAAGAATTACAAGATTACAATGCAACAAGATTACAATGCAATCTTAGAGACCAGGAAGAGGGAGTTGAAAGCCTTTCCTCCAGAACTGGCTGAACTACTGCATGCAGAGCTCAGTTCTCCATGTCATATTGTAAGAGAGACATTGAAGAATTTGTTTGAATGAAGAACAACTCCTGGATCATCAAGGAAAATAATTAGAGTTCTAATTTAATGCCATGATGATGATAAAACATTTAATAAGAATAAATAGGTAGATGCTGTCTAAAAGGGGGTGGGGGTGGGGAAGGTTGTAACGTAGAATTCCTGATTACTGGAATTTCAAATTATTCACTGAAAAACAAACTTAGAACATATTATGTAAAAGACTGTGTAATGCATTCTGAAGTTACAGATAGTCATGATAACACAAAGTTCTTCCCTCCAAGAATTTCTACTACAGCCATGGCCTTACAGATACTAGTAATTGTTGTGTTGGGATTGTTGTACAAGATGATTTTCTCTTGGTAAGGCGATAACTCAGATGTTCCTCTACAATACCTTCCAATCCAAATGGTTAATACTGACCATTAGCAGTTCATTATTCTTTTCCTAAAAGAGACTTGATATTTCATAACAGGTTACAGGAATATTATTAGCATTTTCTTCAATGTAACAATCAGAGCAGTAACTAAAAATTGGTTGATTATGCAGAAAGAATACATTAGTCTTCCATTTCTTACCTTGCAAAATTTCCAGAACATTTTAGTGTTATCAAAAAATTTACTAAATAAGAACAATAGCCAGTGTGTAGGAAGTTTATTTGCATGTTAATTAACTTGGGGAAAATGAGACCTGGTTTACTCTAAGATTATATAATGTCTTTCTAAAAAAAGAACAAAGCCAAAGTTTGGGAAAATGACAGAATTTAATTACCTGTTTCCACAATTTCAAGGAGAATTCATCGACCATATCTTACATAAATGACTGATGCATTTTAATCAAAGAGAAGCATGAACTTAATCAGCCTGCTTTGATATGGTGGTGTAGACTGTCACTGAATATCAAACAAAATCTCTATGGCATAGCAGAGCTAATAAATTCATAGGAATAATAACATTGATAATAATAATTCTAAAAAAGAATGTCTATACCAAAGGTGAAATGAAATATTGTAGTGGTTTAAATTTGTCTAACTTAAGAATATTATTTTAATATATGAACAGTTGTAATGTTGCAGTAGCAATATCCTGTTGCACTTACATGGAGTAGATAGCTTTGGAATCACATAGATAGTCTAACTCCAATCTAGTATCTATTGTGTAACAGTGCAATCTCACTGTTATTTCTTCATTTCTTTTAAATGATGTTAACTACATATGACATAGGGTAGTTGTGATAATTGAAATAAATAATCCATGCATGTAAACTACTTGGTAAAGAAACTAGCATGTGTAAATTCTCAGTAAACAGAATACTTATATAACATTTGTACAATCATCTTTTATTGTGAGACATTGAAGCCCATTTGTATAATTCTCATCACTCCTTCTTCTTTCTTTATTCTTGCCAAACTAAATGAGCTTTGGATTTGTGTGCATATAAATGATAGGTGAGAGAAGAAGCAGACATTGCTCAACGCATTTAAAATTGAGACCACTTTTAGTTAATTGTAGATGTTCACCATGGGGATTTGTTCTCTAAGAGTCGCAACATGCTGGGATTCTGTGAGAATTATGGGATCTTCTTCAGTAACTCTAAGTGAATCTTATCATTTCAGTGGGTGGTGAAAGAGACAGAATGTTAGCTTGTGGGCTAGAAGCAATATATAGTCTTAAGTCATTCATTAGTATCAATTTAGGTTACAAGCAATGCTAAGAAATTCAGTGACTATGACTGTAATTTTTGCTATAATCAATATAACAGCAAGCCCCCAAATAAAACCCCCAGGGGTTGGGGTGGGAATGAGTAAAAGATTAATAATTACTCTGTCAGCCTTAATGTTGCTTCTTTAAGCTATTAATATCACACAAAATCATTTCCGATTTTAACTCCTTTTGACTTACACAGTTACATACAGAGGAGCTATATAACCCTTCCATTGTTTGTGAAGGTTTGTGAAGCATAAACCCCAAACAAAACAAAGTAAGATAGGTGCTATGCTCTATCTTCACTGAACGCTGAGGAGTCCATACATTGCACTCGTTCCCTCCCTTGGAAATATGTCATCACTTCCTTCCTTGCCTTATTTACTCGTCTTTATAAAGACATTCCAAATGCTACTCCTTCTGTCTATCCTTCTCTGTTTCACTGGAACTTTCACACCACTGACTACCATGAATGCTTTGAAAGTGTTCCTGTTATCTCCTTATACAAACATCTTCCTATCCAGCCTTTCCCTCCTTGATATCACATTTTCACTGAGGAGTCACAAGTATATAAATCTACAGATAGGGGAAAAGGGAAGTGCAAAGCTCTAAGAAAACATTCAAATCCTGGCTCTTTCTCTAGGACCTGGGAGAATTTAGCTAAACTTTCTGTTTTTACTCATCATTACAGGAGGATAAGAAACATGAAATTTTCAGGTTTGTTTTGAGGACTGGGCATAAAAAATGTCAAGTGAGTAGCCTCCTATTTGGCAAACAGAATTACATTCTAAAATTTCAGTTATTATGATTATTGTCAAAACCTTAGATATACAGCATCATGGATACATGTTTTGGTAGAAAAGAACACAATACTGAAGAAACATGGAGTAAAAAAATAATTTTGATTAAGCTCTAAGAAGTATGAAGCCTGTCATTTAAAAATTCAAAAAACATTTGTTAAACTGACATGAACTTTCAGATTTGTTGGAAATTGAGCCGGGAGTTAAAGGATAGATAAAATTTTGAAAAGTCAAAATAGGGAGGAGGAACTTTATCCCCAGTTTACAGATTTCAGCTGTTTTTGTTTTCATTTATAAGGTATTCTGAACTATACAAAATTTTGAGAAAGTCTTATTTGATTGATATTCTAGATTTCACTTTATGAAAGCAGATAGTCTTAAAAAAAACAATGAAGCCCAGGGTAGGAAGAGAAAGAGAAAGAGAAATTAGAAGATTTTTAAAGACAATATTTCATTCTAATCTATAGTTTTAAACATCTCTGTAGTACATTACTATGTTATATTAGAAATGAGAAGAAAACATAAATGGTAAAAAGCCCATACATGGGAGAACTTACAACTACTGAAGTGAGCTCCTGCAATATATAGAAAAAAATCATAAATTCTTCATATGTAAACTTCAGATAAAATAATTCTTACATAAAATACACAAACACACATACACACACATTAGAAGGAATGCAGCAAAAATACAAGTGATATTCACATTTCTGCATATCAAAGGAAACCATCAAAAGTATGAAGAGAGAGCCTACATAATTGGAGAAAAATCTTTGCCAGGTACTCCTCAGACAGAAGACTAATATCTAGAATATGTAAAGAACTAAAAAAAAAAAAAAGCTTAACTCTTCCACTGACATGGTGTACATATGTGAGAATACCAACACCAATCTCAATATCATGTATGGGGAAAGGGGGAGTGGGGAGGGAGCCGGGGGAAAGCCTACCAAGTGCTGTGTGCATGTATGTCACTATCACCACGAACTACATTATGATGTGAGACTATGATGCACCCATAAAAGTATAAAAAATAAGCTTAATACTAAAAAAATAAATAAAATGAGTAA
>PVLC010029599.1:0-19771 GCA_004027655.1 Graphiurus murinus
TGTGTGTGAGCATCTAATGACCCTGATTGCTGATTCTGCAGATGCACTTGTAGGTGCTTCCATATAGAGGAGTCTTGATGTATTATTGTCATAGTTGTACTGGTGATTATCAATATCTTTGAAATGCTGTGGAAGTTTGCTAGTAACCAGAAATGTGGGAGTTGGGTTCTGCTCTAATTTTTATTTTCCTTCTTTTAGACATCTCTAGTGTATGTAAGCCAAAGATGGCGAAGAAAATGGAAGCCCAGGGTTCTGAGAAGATATCTTATATTCTCTTATTTACTGAAAAAATTAATACACAGATTTTTTAAGGAAATTGTGGGATTCTATATTGCCTCCTGCCCTCACAAATTCTTTTAAGCAAGAACAATGATAAAGACTGTCTCAGCCAGGCGTGGTAGCGCACACTTGTAATCCCAGCATTCGGGAGGCTGAGACCAGAGGATCCGGGTTCGCGGCCAGCCTCAGCTACCTAGTGAGGCACTCCGCAACTTAGTGAGACTCGGTTTCAAAATAAAGAATAAAAAATAGGGCTTGGGGGTATAGCTCGGAGGTAGAACACTCCTGAGTTCAACCCCCAGTACCGGAAAAAATAAATAAATAAATAAAAAGACTGTCTCAAGGTTTTTGTTAATGTTCAGCAGCCACCAATTCATTGCTGTGAATTTATATAAATCTTGCCATATACACATAGAATGACTGCATAGGAACATAATAAACCCAGAAGTGAACCAGTGCCATTGTCACTTATATTATGCTAAAATCTTAATCAGGAGAATCAATGTGAACCTTCAACCCCTCACTCCAATTCCTGAGTTAACAGAAATTAAATTGTGCATCTTATTTATCAAGACCCTTGCTACAGTAGCCTAGTCACCAAATATTTCCTGACTGCTATCTTTCTATTATTTTCCATATAATATATCTATCAAAATCTCTAAATGTCTAATCCTTGGGAGACAGAGTAGAAAAATAGACCATGGATTGTAGGAATGGTTTCTCCACATCTTCAAAATTAGCAGCATGCTGTAATAATAACCACTCAAGTTTCAAGAGTCTAGCACATCTGTTTGGTTGTATTTGTAGATTTTCATGGTATAAATATTCCCATAATGGATGATTCCCAGTGATGAACATGATGTCACTACATGCAGACCTGAGAAGAGATGCTGACCATTGGCTCTGTAAAGCCAGTACACTTCCTTCCCAACAAGCCAATAGAAACCAGTGTTGCCCATATTGCTTTGATATGTTTAATAAAGTGAAATTGGGTTGGGGTTGGAAGGTCAAATTACAGAGGTCAAGAGAGCAGCTGTGCTTCTAAATCGCAGATGTATCTGAAAGAACCAAAGGTAGGGAGTTACATTTCAGCAAGACTTTACTTTGAAATAACGTTTAGCTTAGCAAGTAGCAACAGGGTCCTCTTACCATACCCCAGCTTTAGGCGAGAATATAACACTGATAACAGATAGCTGTGTGGAAAGTGACATATGACAATAGCTGTGACCTTAGGCTGAAAAATAGCCAGAACACAGTGACCATTCACTATCACAAAAATGAAGAAAGAAAAGAAGGAAATTCAGAGGAGGAGAGAGAGGGAAGGGAAAAAAAGAAAAAGAGAGACAAAGAAATAAAAAGAAAGCAAGCAAGAAAGTGAGACAGAAAGATACAGAGAGAGAAGAACCTCTTGGTATTTTTTTATTTGGATCATATTTCTTTTAAATTTCTACTTAAATGTATGTATTTTTATGCACTGAACATGTTTCTATGAATTCACTTTGTAACTTCATTCACATATATGCAAATTGAATGTTATGGAAACCTGAAATTATACAAAGTGAACATGGTAGAATTTAGAAAATGCTTAACCAAGTATCTGGGTACCTCATGGCCCAATTAAAATGACACATGCTATTACTCATCACAAATCTGCTCCTGGTCAACTTGCCATTTATAAACATAAATATAACATATACATTACATATACTGAATCTCTAAATAAAGACCATGACAAGGTTGCAATTATACCCAATATGATAAAACCATCCTGTGTACTACCAAAAACACAGGCCACTGCCCAGAAAAAGGTTAAATCTATTAGCGATAGCAATGTTAACTCTTCTCCTTAGCCTCTTACAAATGAAATACTATTAACTAAAATGAAGAATACTTAGCTACTATGATATAAATTCAATATATCTGATGATACGTAATAAGGGAGAAAAATGGAAGAAAACAAAGATATTGACATACATATATACAAACACAACAAGCATATTCACAAAAAATAGGGAAGATTATTCACTACTGTCCTCATTTCTTAAGCCAGTCACATGGTGATAAATGGTATTTATAACAAACTTCTTGCACTGCCCATTCTGTGTTTCCTTTGGCACATCTGCTGGTCATGATTCTTTACCTGGTAGGGTAACCCTGAACTTTACTCCTGAAGGAGCTGGTCCATGAATAGTCCTGCCTGGTTTGGGTTGCTATAGTTCTCCATTGACCTTAATTATAAGTCACAGTTATAATAAGAGACACTCTTAACTGATTTCCAGTTCCAGACATAATCTCTTTTACCACCATTGTTAAGTAGTCCAGTTTCCTCTTGCACTCAGCATTAAACACCCATCAGTGCAAGAATCCTCTTTGCCTGTTGATTCAGAAGGCTGAACTGTCCACCATGTCCTGTTTAATGGAGTCATGCTGTGTTTCATGGTAGGGACATTCCTCCCTTTGGAACTAAAGCCACAAGAGCAACAGAGTAAAGGGTCATGAGAACAGGAAGCCAATATCTTTTCTAGTATGTTGGGAGGGATACCAGTATCATATGATACTATAATCATGATTCCTATTTCCACCCCTTGATTCTTGGACATGTAAATCCTCCATCTGGGTGAAATAGCACCAAATATTGGATACAGATTCTGAGCATATATAGCCTTCTGTAAAATCATGACCAGCCCTATAAGATATTGCCACCTACATAGCACTGTGTCTGAGTTTTCAATGGGCAGCTCCACTATTTTATTAAGCCAGCTGCATCAGGATGATTGGGAATATGGTAAAAGCAGTGAATTCGGTCGGCATGCATCATGGCCATACTTCTATTTGCATGAAGCAAATCCCTTGATCAAAAGCCATAATAGTGCATATAGCACCCCACTAGTCTCCAGATGGTAATTTTGGCAGAAGCATTGAGTACAAGAAGGCACAAAACACTGCCCCTTCCATGGTGGAAGTAGTCCAATATAATCAACTTATCCCCAGATAGCTGGCTGATCAACCTAAGGAACGATGATACATCTGATACATCGGGAACTCTGCTGCTAGCCATTGCGCACTCAACAGTGGTCATGGCCAGGTCAGCCTTAGTAAGTGGAATTCCATATAGTGAGACCATACATGAATTCTCACCCTTCAATCATTGCTACTCTATTCATGAGCCCCTAAGGATGGCCAAGGAATGAGGGTCACTGATATCCATAGAGTGGGCTAGCCTGTCCACTTGATTGTTAAAATCTTCCTCTGATAACATCACTTTTTTGTGAGCATTCACATGGAACGTGAATATCTCTGTGCTTTTCCCTTTTTAGAGAGGCCTCTACATGTATCTATTTCCTAAATATCTTTGTCACCAATTTTCCAATCATATACCTTCTAAATTCCTGACCATTCGACCAAACCATTAGCCACAGCCATGTCTGGGTATGTGATGTCACATATACACATTTTTCCTTCTATGCAAACTGAACAACTAGGTACTCTTCTTTCTTGAGATACTGGTAAGATTTCCCTTTACCACGGTTTCCAGGGATGTTTAGAATGTATTATACTGCTGAAGCACTATTTTGTTTTTACTATACGGTGATACCTGTATATCATGCAGGATCAACTATAAACCAGGCCTTAGTTTTCTTTTTCTCTGTCAGTTGGGGTGTAGGGAGCTCCCCATGAGGCCCTAGGTGTAGACTGGGAGAGAGAAGGCAGTATAGCAGAAGTGGGAACTGCGGGCCTTGGTCCACTTCCTTATCTAACTTATAGGCCCAATCGTGTGTGTGTGTGTGTGTGTGTGTGTGTGTGTGTGTGTGTGTAATCACTTCCATTTGATGATGGATGCTGGGCATTCCTGACTTTATAATTTGGTGGGTCAGATAGTGATGGGCAGCTGAAGTTGCATGATAACTTGGTGGTTCATGTTTAAGCATTCAGTACTTGAGGCACAGTAGTCTTTCAATTATTTCCAGATATAACCCAATTCATACACCAAGAGCCCCTTGAATGAATTGGAAGCTGAGTCTCTGACTCATTTTTATTAGCAAAACTAATAGCCAGTAATTTTGTTCCACATAATGACAATTATGGCATTTTGGAAAAAAAAAAGAATTAATAAATTTTACAAACTAAATTACCACTACTAGTGATAAATGTAGAACAATATTATTTATAATCTTTAAGAAGCCGATCTGGTCATAATATTCAGTATCATCTTTCATCTTTTTCAAAGTATGTTCAGTCCTAAAACTTCCCTAGACCAAAATTCAAAATGAATTGTTTTTAGAAAATAATTATTTGTAGGAAAACCTATTCTTAAAATATTGATTAAATTTTAAGAAGGTATTCCATAGTATTTTTAAATAAAATTGTTTGAAACCAATAAAGTTATATTTTATGCCCCTGTATGATCTTATGCTGCTTATTAAAATTCAGTAATGTCTGTAAATGTATGTTCACTGTGCTTTGATGTAGGAGGTAGACATGCCCAGCACATAGATTTTCAAAGAATTTCATTTTCCTTAACAACAGAAATTTCAAACATAGCTGAAGACATCTAGAGGAACATAGAATAAATATTAGAATTGAGGACAAATATATGAAAAAATTGAACATTTTTATGAAATCTTATCCCTTTCATGATCATCAAAATACCCTATAAGCCAGTCACGGTGGTGCATGCTTCTAATCTCAGTACTTAGGAGGCTGAGACAGAAGGATTGCAGGTTCATAGTTAGCCTAGCTACTTAGTGAGACTTTCTGCAACTTAGTGAGACCCTGTTTCAAAATAAAAATCAAACAATAGTGCTGAGGGTATAGCTTGGAGGTAGAATGCCCTTGGGTTCAATCCCCAACACCACACACACACTACACACAAAAAATACCCTATAGGTCTGACTTTTCTATCACAAATATAAGATATATGTTGTTGGCTTCATAAAAAAAATGTGAGTTATTAAACACTCGGTAATGTACTGAAAAATATCTTTAAAAAGCTGAAGTTGATATTTAGTTGAGAAAAATTATACTATAATATTCTAAAATTTAACCTCATTTAAAAAAATCTTTAGCCGGGCATGGTGGTGCACCCTTGTAATACCAGTACCTGGGAGGCTGAAACCACAGGATCTGGGTTCCTGGCCAGCCTCAGCTACTTATTGAGGCACTCCACAACTTAGTGAGACCTTGTTTCAAAATAAAGAATAAAAAATAGGACTGGGAGTGTATCTCGGAGGTAGAATGCCCCTGAGTTCAACCCCCAGGACCACATAAGAAACAACAATAAAAAAAAACAAACACTTTTTTAGGTTGTTAGGTTTAGGATTCTCCTAAATTAAGTGAATGAATGTCTCCTATTGTTTCCTAAAATATGTTTTGGACTCAATTTAAAATAAAACACAAACAGCAACAAAAATATCTAATTCAAAATGATTAACATCTTTTTATAAGCATTTCATTTTTCATTACTTTATCTTCCATGATGGGACATTGGCAGAACCATTCGACCTATCAAAATCATATACCTAGACTAATCAGGGGGAGGAGCCCAAGATGGCATCTGAGTGAAACATCTTTCCTCAGGTGCTGTGAGCTCCAATCAAATCTGCCATAAAAGCAACTTCTTGATGGAAGAAAAAAAGCAACAAAAAAGTGAACAAAGCAATGAGAATTGAAATACAGCTTAAGAGATCCCAAAAAGCTGACAGGGAGAGCAAAGGAACCTGACCACCTGACCACCTGACCACACGCTAGCAGTGCCAGGCTGCAGAGCGGTGGCGGCCATTAAGCAGGCCGCCAGGCTGCATACCCAGCGACCAGACGTGGAGTAAGTGACTCCAGAACTCCACATCCTAACCAGGCGACGGATCCCTGCACCTTCCACAGCGACCTGAATGCATGGGACGACCAGCGTAAGCCCGCGCAGGGCCACCCCAGCTCACCTCTCCCTCCAGAGCCCGAGCAGCAATACTGCACTGCAGAGCTCAAACAAAACTGCCGCAAACACAGCTTCTTGACAGAAGGAAAGAAAAGCAAAGCAGCAAAAAAGTGAACAAAGCAACGAAAGTAGCTGAACACAATCCAGGGAGAACAAAGGGACCGGCGCACACCATGAACCGGCGGCCGCCATTTTGCCAGTCACCATTTTGCCAGCCACCCAGACCTTCAATGACCTCCTGCACACCCAGTGACCAGAAGTGGAATAAGCAACTACAGAGCGCCACACCATAATCAGGTGACATATCTTGGCAGGATCAACAGCCATCAAGAACACCTGGGACAACCATCTTCAGCCTGCAGTGAGGACACCCAGCTCATCCCTCCCACCAGAGCCAGAGCAGCAGGGATCTGTTAGTTAAATTGCACCCCTGGGGTGCAGGGGCCCCTATACAAAGGACAGACTCAGTCACCAGCCCTTCTAGTGATTAGATAGGAACAGAAGTGTGGGAAGAACCCAGTGCACACAGGGCATAGAGACCTTCTGGGCACACTGGAAAATGCCCGGCATCTAGACTGCACTCCCGCCACCAGCAAAGGCAGAGAGAGAGATGCAGACAGGCCTTGTGGAGAGTTCAGGGACACAAGCTTGCATCAGGAGAGGCATCCAGCGGAACATCCAGGCTGCACTGACAGAGAGAGCAAATAAGAATGCCAGAGACACACTAGAATATCTAATAGAGTGAGCAGATATTTAACAGCTGAAAATATCCACGCAGATTCAAAATGGCTGCAGAGGCCAACTCAGCTCTGTACTTACAAACTGGCAGGGTTTTATTTGTTTGTTTGTGTGTGTGTGTGTGTGTGTGTATGTTCTGTTTTATTTGTTTTTAATCTGTTTTCGTTTTGTATTGCCTTGATTGTCTATGTTTGTTTGGATGATTGGTTGCTTTGTTATTTTTTGCTCAGTTTGTTGACTCCCATCCTTATCCCTTTTACAAGCTTCCTTCCCTGTCTCCCATATATATTCTTTTCCTCAACACTTTTCTTTTTCCTTCTTTCCTTGTCTCATATCAAGACCATCTCATACTACCATACCTAAAACTCTACATTGACTACCAGAATCCCCATATATATCCACTGTCTCTAATCTTTGTGCGCCTCTTCTTTAGGGTCCATTCCAGGATTGGGTATCCAGGACACCCCTGTCCAGCCACACTACGAAGGCTCCAGCTGAGCCCCCGGGGTGAGAGGAAGGCAGATCGGCCGAACGCCAATACCTAGCAGGAGACAGACTCTTGGAACAATCTCAGTTATTAGAGAAGCAGAGGGCTTTCTTATAGATAGGGGTAAAAAGGAGGAGTTAGAGTTCACGCGAGAGAGGAATTCAAACCAAAACAGGGAGGGAGGAAGGGGGAGAGTGCTCCTTAACTCCTTTATTAAGCCAAGGACGAGAGCTCCAGAGAGCTGTTGTTATCACCAGGTGCTGTTTTCTTGTTAGAGGTTGTTTTTCTTCTAACCTCCGGCTTTATTTTAAGTCCTGCAAGGACTTTTTGCTTCTTTTATGAGAGCAGGGGGAATGGAATTTCCCCACAATCTTTACCATATATCACCTGAACACACTCAACCTCTACTTCCACAGGACCATACCCTCTACTTTACCCTATTCTTGCATTCATCACTATGACTTCTTACCCAACCTTTACCACTGAACGCAACCTGTCCCTGTATATACCAGCGGACACCTCTAAACCCCCACTATAGAGATTAGATGAGAAAGCTTGCAAGAGCAGCAAAGATATAAATTTAAGAACAGGGGAACCATGGGAAGGAGAAATAGCAAAGAAACAATGAGCCACCACAACCCCACAATAACAGAACTCAACAACACTGAATGGCAGAGATTACCAGAAGAACAATTCAGATCACATAGGCACAGGTAAAAACTTTCTCAACAAGATCCCCAAAGCACAAGCAACTCAAAGGAAGATCAATACATGGGATTGCATTAAACTGAAGAGCTTCTGTGCAGCAAAGGAAACTATCAAGAACCTCAACAGAGAGCCCACAGAGTGGGAAAAAATTTTTGCCAGCTACTCTTCTGATAGAGGACTAATATCTAGGATATACAGAGAACTCAAGAAAATCACAGCTAAGAAAACAAATAACCCAATCAAAAAGTGGGCAAAGGATCTAAATAGACACCTCACAAAAGAAGTACAATTGGCTAATAAATGTATGAGGAAATGTTCACATCATTAGCAATCAGAGAGATGCAAATCAAAACTACATTGAGATTTCACCTAACTCCAATCAGAATGACAATCAACAAAAACACGAACAACAGTAAATGCTGGCGAGGGTGCGGAGAAGTGGGAACCCTAGTACACTGTTGGTGGGATTGCAAATTAGTGCAACCACTTTGGAAAACAGTATGCAGGATCCTCAGATGAATGGGAATGAACCTACCATATGATGCAGCAATACCACTTCTGGGTATCTACCCAAAAGAATGGAAACCAAACTACCAGACCAACACATGTGTATCTATGTTTATAGCTGCACAATTCACAATTGCCAACCTATGGAAACAGCCAAGATGTCCATCAAGAGACAGATGGATTACAAAACTTTGGGATATGTACACAATGGAATTTTACTCAGCCATAAAGAAGAACAAAATCATGTTATTTGCAGGGAAATTGATGCAACTGGAAAACATTATGTTAAGTGAGATTAGTCAGTCACAAAGAGTAAAAAAGCATATGTTCTCCCTTATATGTGGATGCTCGAGAGAAGATGGGGCATAAGAAGGAGTCTAGATGAAAAAGGAGAAACCCTAGATAAGAAAAGAAGTTGAGTTAACTGAAGGGGATGGGTGGGGGGAGAGGGGGGACACCCCAATGTACATGATGTACTTTCACAAATATATCAAAGTCAATCACTAAACTGAACTTGAGAAGGAGGAAGGGCGAATGAGCGGGGTGGGAATTGGGGAAAGAGTTAAATGAGAAATGTGTGCATATATGCTTATTAGCTTGTACCTAACAAAGATACATGATTACAATGCATCAATTAATAAAAAAAAATTACAAATAAAAGAAATCATATACCTAGGAGATAATATGCATGTTGTTTACCTGCCCTAGAGAAACTGTGAAAAAGGCCCACCTAGTCCCTCCAATTAAAATGTCAAAGGCATGCACAAAACGCTTTGGCTGGTACACGCAGTGATAAGGAAACACAGGCTTAGTTTAATTCATTCTCCTAAAGTGCCAACTGACAGGCTTTCATTGAATTCAGTCCAGGCTCAAAAGTATAATTGATGTCAGTTCAGATTCTCAGCCAACAGGCAACGACAAACACTGAATCTGTTGCTGTTGGCTTTGTTTGGGTTTCAGGTGCAGGGCCCCAGCCATATGGTATCCTTGAGGCAGAGTTTTTGTTATGGTGTGAGTGTGCGTGTGCGCTGTGTGTGTGTGTGTGTGTGTGTGTGTGTGTGTGCTTTTTAATATTACAAACATCTTTCATTTGCAAAGCAAACAAAAGGAAGGCAATCCACTCATTGCCTAGAACCACTACAGAACACCAACTGCTGTGTGCTATTGATGTTACACAGAGCATTAGACAAACAGGAGTTCCTGTCCAAGCTATTTCTTCACCAATGAATTCTTTATTTGCCCTTGACACCCTGTTTTCTTTTCACCACCAAATGGCTGTGCATTTATAATTAATGAATTGACACTGTATTATTAATATAAAATCCAAGACATTTTGCAATAAACCAGCATATTTTTTCCAAGTTTTGCAACCAAAGCGTTTATTGAATCATCATTGCCTGTGACAATAGAGCATTTGTTTACACAAACAAAAGATATTTTACTTGAAAAATGGCAAATAATTTGGACTAAATGATAAGAGTGAATGAATGATTAATGAATGCTTAGAGAAGGAGCTATTAAAATTTTTAAAATATGGATTTCCTCAACACAGTCAATATCTTTAGTAGCAAATTAATAGATTTGAAAATTTTTAGTCTCCTTTCTTATTCGTATGATTATAACCCTATTCAGTTATTATCAATGTTAGGCATTACACAAGGCCTTCTGGTAAATATAGAAAACAAAATCTCTGCACTCAAAAAACAAGAGTTTTTCCAGGTTAGGTGGTGCGTGCCTGTAATCTCAGTTCTTATGGGGGCTGAGACAGGAGGATCAAAGGTTCAAGACCAGCCTCAGCAACTTAGCAAGACCTTGTTTCAAACTAAAAAAAAAAAAAAAAAAATAGAAAGGGCTGGAGATATAGCTCAGAGGTAGAATGCCCCTGGGTGCAATCCCCAGTACCAAAAAAAAACCATAACAAATAACATTAACAACAACAACTCTCCAGAGTTTTAACGTACAACAAGAATGAAGATGAGATAGCAATGGATATTGTAGGCTGAATACAATCATTAAACGTAAATAGCATAAGAACAAAAGGCCAGGGATATAAATAAATTCCAGGAGGTTTCATAAATGTGGTGGAACTTGATACAGTTTTGGAGAATGGATTTTACATAAACATACTTGGACACTAAACAGTATTCCAGGAACAACTACTAGAATAAAGGAAACTAGAGGTGAGAAGACACCTGCTGAGTTACTGAGATCACCAGGAGGAGTAGGGTCAAACAGAAAATAGTATTAAATAGTTCAACTGTCAGGATTTGTAAGAATCTGATTTCCTTAAATCAACCAAGAGATGAACTTAGTCCATGTAAACAGATATAATGCATTTATAGTGGGATGATTTAACTTTTCTGATTTGTAATCATTGTGAGTCTAAGTAAGTTATAAACAGAAGCGAAAGGTCTAGAAATCCATACTCTTGTTTACACTTAAATTTTTCCTGTAATTGATACTATAATGGCAACATAAAGTATGTTATTAATACAATAATGCACTATTACATGGCTGCACTATTATAATTCAAAGAGATATATCCAAAACATAAGCAAATTAGTTGACTCTATTGAGCAAATATAGTACAAAAATTTAGTTGATAAGTTGCCAGACATCCTAGGACACATTTTCCAAAATAATTAAAGGTAGCCAGGTGTGGTGGAACATCCTTGTAATCCCAGAATTTAGGAGGCTGAGACAAGAGGATCACAGATTTGAAGTCAGCCTCAGCAACTTAGTGAGGCCCTCTGAAACTTAGTGAGACCCTGTTTCAAATAAAAAAATAAAATAGGGCTGGGGGTGTAGCTCAGAGATAGAATGCTCCTGGGTTAATCCTCCGTATCACCAAAATAAATACATAAATAAATAATAATAATAATTACAGGTAAGAGAGTTTTCTCCTGTCTGCATACTCTAAGAGTTCAAGAATAATTTTTAAATTTTCATTTCACATCTATTAGCTTTAATTATGTCTTATTCTTCTTCTGTACCCTCATATATTTAGCAAATCTAAATGATCAAGGGTACAAGATATGTGCTTGATTCAACATCAGCTCATAGGAGAGCCTTGGTTTGATTCACTCAAATCATTCTGCTATTCAAATTACTTTAAAGCCTGAGCTCCTGCTAAATAGTGAGGCTTCCTGATGAGTTCACCTCTAAACACTTCCCCGGCAGGTGATGAGATCCATATATGTCTCAGGTCCTATAACTTAGAAGTCCAACGCCTCTGTTGTGGGGGTTTCAGACAGAGGATTTCAACTGATTTTCCAGATGTTGCTCTATCAGCACGGAGCTGATCTCTCAGGAATGTTTCCTTAAACGCTCCTCTGAAAGGTCATATAGAGCTGGCCAATTTTTCCTGTGGGATGTTGAATTTGACCTTTGAGCTGTTCTTTCTCCTTCCTGCTAATCCTGCCTCCTAGAAACATGTTTGCCATGCATTTCTATGGGACACGGTGGCCGTGCTGTTAGTCACTACAAAAGACCTGGTTGCAGGTTGATGAATGTCTTGGATGCCCGGTGAGCTGTTTTCAGTATGTAAGTGCTTGTGAGTACTCATTACGGGCTCTTCTGCAGCTTTTCCTTATTCTCCATCCATTTCTTTGAAGCCCTGGTTCTCAGCGGTGGCTTCATCTTGGAATCACCTAGAGAGCTTTTATACAACTCAATGCCCAGCCCTATGTCAAATCAATTCAATCACCTCTGCCCTTTGCTCCCTGACATCAGCAGTGTGAGAGTGTGTGTGTGTGTGTGTGTGTGTGTGTGTGTGTGTGTGTGTATTACTGGGGATTGAACCCAGGGGCATTCTGCCTCTGAGTTATACTCCCAGCCCTATATCCTGCTTTTTATTTGGAAACAGGGTCTCACTAAGTTGCAGAGGGCCTTGCTAAATTGCTGAGGCTGGCTGTGAACCTGCAATCTTCCTGCCTTGACCTCTCAAGTACTGGGATTACACATATGAACCACCATCCCCAGCTTTACATCAGCATTAAAACAAAAACAGAAACAAAAACAAAAACAAACAAACAAACAAAAAACTTCCCAGGAGATTCCAATAAGCAGCCAAGATGGAGAATTGTTATGATAAAGAGGAGTTTTATCTTACTAGATCCTTGTCTGGGGCTTTGAGGAGCAATGGGACTTTTCCATTCTCTGTTTCTCTGTCAGGAAGTTGCATTGGGTGAGTGGTACATGCCTCTAATTTGTGGAAATTTGATAATGCTGTGTTCCATCCAGTATCCTCCCCTCCCCACCCCCGCCACAAATTATCCAAACTCAGTTTTCTGTCTTGATCTCTAGAGAATGAGAGAGGAAGACTTTGCTTTTGAATAGGATGTCACTGTAGAAACCTCAATACTCACTAAAATAAGGAAAATAGTGAACTTCTGAGTTATATAACTGAAATATTCTAGAGTAGGACCAGGTTAAAGGATGGCTTGATTTCAGAATTCAAATAGTGAGTCACCAGGACTTGCTACTCCTCTATCTCTTGGCTCTGTCTTATGCTGTATTGACTTCCTTCTTAGGTCCCATATTTGGACCTCTTTTAATTCTAGTCTAACATTATTCTAAGCACAAGTTCAATAGCAGAGCAAGTCTCCTCAGAGAGCTCATGTTTAAGCTCAAGTAGTCATTCAAGTTGACTAACTTGGATCTTGCATTCCCAAACATAGGCACTGTGGACTCAAGCCAAAGGCCACCCAGAACCCAAACTGAAGAAATAGCAGGAATATGAAAAAAAAAATACCCCTGACCATCACCCTGCCACCTGGCCAAGGACTTTACCAAGTATGGCTGACCTCAAACTCACTAATCAACAACTTACACAACTGTTCTTTCACCCGTACCCCACTCCTAGTCCCATAAAAAGCCCAAGTCTGTAAGGAAGCAGGCTCTGACTCTGGTGGCTCTCTCCCATAAGTTGCTCCCTTCCAGGCTTTTACCCCAAATAAAGCCTGTTCCTTGCTGTTGAGCTGTACCTCATTTTCTCACACCAAACCTACCCCTGAGCCCATTATGATAAATAGGGAGATTTAAAGTTCAGTTAGGTATATTTTTATCATGATCCCTCTCTGGTGTCTGGGGCGGGGGGGGGGGTATCCCTGAAATCAGAGATAGGTAGTTTCTAGCAAAATTCATGTCACTCTAAAGAGGGAGGATTAAGTCTGTGATTCCAAAAAACATAAAAACAAATATCCACTTTAAGACAGCTGAGACTTTGTGGTGAGTAGTCCAAGGAAAGTGCCTGAAAGTGAGTCTCTGTCAGGGATAAGTGGATGGTGAGTCTGAGAAGGTCTCTGAGGACCCCTCCACCATGGCCTGCTCCTTGTTGGCCTCATGGCAGAATGATCCTGGATAAAGACTCAGGGTTATGGGAAATTTTTGGAAAAGCAGCAATTGGTGTAGAATTATTGATATTGGCACACGTTCCTCTATTCAATATAGATCATAAAAATACTCATTTAAGAAAAAAAGAGTCTGAAGGACATTTTAGAAAGCAAAATGAGAAACAAGCAATGGTACACATTTTGTTTTCTTTTCTTTTTGTGATACTTGTGATTGAACCCAGGAGTGTTCTACCTCTGAGCTATACCCTCAGCCCTTGTATTTTATTTTGAAACAGGATCTCGCTTAGTTGCTAAAGGCCTTGCCAAGTTTTTGAGACTAGCCTGGGACCTGTAATCATCCTGTCTCAGCCTCCCAAGTACTGGTATTACAGGCATGCGCTACCACAACTGGCTAAGCAATGGAGATCTTAATTTGGCTTGTTTCTTTATTGCCTAAAAAGAAGATTCACAAAGAGAAGATTCAGGCTTTAGTCAGTCCACATAGGGATAGCCTATGAATGCTTGATGAGATTATGCTATATCCATAGAAGATGATAATAATAAAAAGCTAGTCTCAGTATTATGAAGAAGACAAGGTCTAGAGATTACCTTCATTTCAGTAACAGCGGCCTATTGCTGAATTTGAATTCTGGGTGAACTTCAGTGAGATCTTTCAATTCTCTAAGCCTCGGTTACTTAATATCTATGATAGAGGTAGTAATAATTCTTACCTCTAGCATGGAGAAGTGACCATGAAAGCAGGAACACAATGTTTAGCCCAAAGTAAATACTCAATAAATACTAGATATCCAGCTTCCATTGCCCTTGTCTTCCTCAGCTCTTTACCTTAGTATGATCGTAGTTGTTGACATCTACAGAAGAAAAATAAAAAGAAAGGAAAATGAAACTATGACCCATAATTATATCATTCAAGTTTCAACACCATTAGACTTGGGTGATTTTCTTGCCTTTATTCTCTTCTGTGTAATTTTCCTATCCGCATTCTTGTTTGTTTCTCTTTCTCTTCCCTGACATTCTAATTCTCTGTGTGTGTGCGCGCATGTGTGCATGTGCGTGTGTGTGTGTGTGTGTGTGTGTGTGTGTGTGTGTGTGTGTGTATGTGCCTGGAAGCATATGCACACTGAGGATTGAACCCAAGGGTTTTCTACCTCTGGGATACACTCCCAGCCCTATTTCTTGTTTGTTTGTTGTTTTAATTTTGAAACAGGGTCTCACCAAGCTGCAGAGGGCCTGCCTAAATTGCTGAGGTTGGCTGCAAACCTGTGCTCCTCCTGTCTTAGCCTCTCAAGTGCTGAGATTTCAGGTGTGTGCCACCATGCCCTGCCATTCTGATCTTGAGTTAATTGTGTCCTACCAACTTACTAATCAGACAAGACGTTCTTCCCCTTGCCTTCTGTTGTCTTACTAACTGATCTTCATCCCTTCCTTCCTGGTTGCTGCAGGCTTTGGTTGTTCTCTCTGATTCTTTCCTTCCTGTTCTACTGATTCTCCATGCTACTGATGGGCTGCTTAGTCTAAGTTTATAAAGCTGACTGTCTAATTGTTCTACTTTAAAAAGTAAGCAGACAAAATTTCCATTGGTTCTTGGCACTGGTGAAATTGATGCAAACTCCTTGCCATGCACAAAAGTCTGAGCATGACATGTTTCCATGCTGACATCAGGAAGCCATCTCAGCCAGCCTCCCTCCTGCTGCTCTCCCCTCCCCCACCGCCCTTGCTTTGTTTTCCTCTAACTCACAGATCTTCCCACTATTCTCTCCACACTCTGTTTCTTTTCTGGCCCACATACATTTGCATATGCCATTCTTCCAGCACAGGAGAGAATATCAGAATTAGCATTTGTTAAACACACTCAATTTTTCAAGTGTGCAATCTGCACAGCATTGCATAGATGCAGGAATTATTGTCTCTATTCTGTAGGATAGGAAACTGGGGAGAAGGAAATTGTCCAAGCACATGATCATGCCTGATAGTGCTGCCTGGCCTAACACCCTTTTCCTTTCCCCTATGTGAAAATGTGAAATACCCTACACCCAATTAATTCTTTTTTTTTTTTTTTTTTTTTTTTTTGGCAGTACTAGGGATGGAACCTAGGGGCATTCTATCTCCAAGCTATACCCCCAGCCCTATTTTTTATTCTTTATTTTTTGAAACCGAGTCTCACTAAGTTGCGGAGTGCCTCACTAGGTAGCTGAGACTGGCCGCGAACCCGGATCCTCTGGTTTCAGCCTCCCGAATGCTGGGATTACAAGCGTGCGCCACCACGCCCGGCTCCCCAGCCCTATTTTTTATTCTTTATTTTGAAACAGGGTCTCACAAAGTTGCAGAGGGCCTCACTAAGCAGTTGAGGCTGGCCACGAACCCAGATCCTCCAGTCTCAGCCTCCCAAATGCTGGGATTACAAGTATGCACCAACACGCCCAGCCTACACCCAATTCTTGGTGTAATAAATCCTCATTTAGTCTTTAAATCTCACTGTTGGCATTAATTCATCTCCAAAGCCATCAAACAGAAGAATGGACTAGCCTGTAGTGTTCCAGTGCTTTTTCTGGGCAATCTCTGGACTTTTATATGGGGACTCAGGGAAGCAATCTAGTAAGACAGGCTATAAGACTTACCTTGGAGCTCCCTTTACACAAGGAGCCCAATATTTCTACTCTGTGCTTCACACAGATGAAGATGATACACATGCTGATTCCCATAGTCAGCCTACGTGTAGGCACTTTAATAGGGTCTCTCTTCAGATACAAGCTGGGCTCTAATTTTCCTCTAACAAATCTATCTACCAGGGTAAAAAAGTCAGGACTAGGTCGGGTGTGGTGGTGCGCCCCTGTTAACTCCAGGATTTGGGAAGCTGAGACAGGAGGATCACAAGTTCAAAGCCAGCCTAGGCAACTTAGCAAGATTCGATCTCAAAATAAAAAATAAATAAAATAAAATAGGGCTGGGAGTACAGCTCAGAGTTAGAACACGTCTGAGTTTCATTCTCAATACCACAAGCACACAAAAAGTGCATTCCATAAGGTCTTACTCAACACCTGATTCATCTTTCTATCCCATGTCCTTGACAGGAGCATGACTTTACATAAAAGTTCAGCAAGTACAAGATGAACCCAAGCAGTACTGAATGAAAACATTGTTTCTTACCATAAGAACACATTGGAATCTCTTTCTTGAACTTCATCAGGAATCAGTCTGAAAGTTGGGTGTTTTCAATTATCAAAAACCAAGGCTCTAACTATCTGCTAATGGCATGTGTGACTATTTTAGTAATGAGGTTACAATACTTTTCAACAAATAGGTCACTTTAATATCCAAAGTCAATGATCCAGTCATCCAAGTAAGTGCCATAATTTGCTTGTAAAAAGATAACTTCACAGTTAATTCACTTCAATCTTGGTAATAGCTATATGTCTCTTATTACAATTAAATTTAAATTAAACAAACTTTCTAAAAACCTTAGGCTTCAAACTTGGATAATTTAGATGAAAATAGGTGTTGTAAATTTTAAAGTTCTAAGGAAACATATAACTTGTGCTCTTTTTTTTTTTTTTAACCTAAATGGGCCCATAAGAGATGGGGCTACAATTCTAAAGGAAACCATAAGAGCCAAGACCCTAATATTTTGGTCAGATATTGAGAGACCATAAGCAGCCCATTGCTTCCTCATGCATCAATGAAGTAAGATGAAGAAATCCTAATGAATTCTCTCACTAACCTAACTACAGCAGCCGTCACTTGAGTTTCTATCAGATAAAACAGTAGATCATTTTTATGAACTCTCCCACTGAATTGTCACAAATATACTCCAAGCTAGACCTGTTCTTCTTTACATATGAGGGCATTAAGGTTCTAAGAGCCCAAACAATTCTCTGAAGGAAGAAAAGAAATAATGTGAAGCCATGATTTGACATGCATTTTCTGTAACTTAACTGATATCCAAACCCTGACAATTGTCTCTATATTATCTTGCCTTTATAACTATACATTCTGCCCAGTTGCTTCAGCATATAGATTCTTTAACAGCATCATTTAGAATCAGACATTTATAAAACTTAACTTTTGTAATGTCTCAATTTACTTCTTGGATTTATTCTGAGGATTAAATGATAGAATTGATGTAAACTATCCCATTTGTTTCAGTGCTTATAAGTACTCAATAATCCCTAGATCCTGATGATGATGATTTAATCTAACCTGCTCATTATTCAATGATTCAATAAGAAACAAGCTCAAGCCAGGTGTGGTGGTGCACACTTGTAATCTCAGCATTTAGAAGGCTGAGACCGGAGGATCCAGGTTCGCGGCCAGCCTCAACTACCTAGTGAGGCCCTCCGCAACTTAGTGAGACCCGGTTTCAAAATAAAAAGAATAAAAAATAGAGCTGGGGGTATAGCTTGAAGGTAGAATGCCCCTGAGTTCAATCCCCAGTACTGGAAAAAAAAAAAAAAAAGAAAGAAAAGAAACAAGTTCAGAGAGCTCAAATGACAAGGACATAGAGGACAATTGTGGCAGAGCCTGACTCTCATCTCACTTACTTATGTCCTGGCATAAAGATAAAGAAAAACGAACCAAAGAAGTTGGTCTTCACCAGATTCAGGGTGATATAATAAAGTCATGCTACTCAATGTGTGATCCATGAAATAGCAGTGGCATCACAAGGATGCTGGATAAAAGTGCAGGCTCCCAGGCTGCCCCCCAACTTCTGAATCAGAATCTGCATTTTACCAAGACATCCAGTGATTCATACCCTCATCAAAGTTGGAGAAGCACTGATATAACAACAGATCTCAATCTGGAAGCAATGTGAAGGTTAGGAAGATGAACTGTGAAAAGAGAAAACAGGGTTCTAACTCTGTCCCCACCATTGACTACCTGTGAAACCATGGGGAGATTTTTTAGATTAAATGCAGCTATGTACTTAGAGCACCTAGGACAGTATGGTCATTCTAAATGCCATCATATAACGACAAGTCCAAATAGCAATATTAAGAGGCACAGATTAAGTGGCAAAGAATGCAAGGATCTGGGTACCTGACTAGAATGTTCACCTTTTAGTACAGCAAAGTAGTGCATGCCTGTAATCCCAGTACTTGGGAGGCTGAGACAGGAGGATTACAGATTCAGGGCTAGTTTGTGGTAACTTAGTGGGACTCTGCTTCAAAATAAGAAACAAAATAAAAGGGCTGGGGATGTAGCTCAGTAGTGGAATGTCCCTGGGTTTAATCCCCAGTAACACACACACACCACACACACACACACACACACACACACACTCCCCCCCCCACACTCCCACATACACACACTCCCCCACACACACTTGAATCCTAGATTGTATCTTCTGTCACTTGCAACACAAATTGGCCTAAACAAAAGGGCAATTATTTGGCTCTTGAAACTAAAAAAGACAGCATAAGCTTCAGGTATAATTGGATCTAGAAGCTCAGATAATGCCCCTATTCTTTGTTTTAGCCATGTGTGGTGGTGTACTCCTGTAATCAGGAGGCTGAGACAGGAGGACTGTGGGTTCTAGGCCAATTTTAGCAAAGTTAGAAAGACCTTGTTTAAAATAAAAAATAAAAAGGGCTGGGGTGTAGCTCCGAGGTAGAATGTCCCTGAGTTCAATCACCAATACTCTCCCCCACCCATAAAAAAAAAAATCATAATATTATCATTCCCAAATATAGGCCATATGTATTAGAGAGAGAAAGCAAGCCTGATTCCAAAGTATAATTTGAACTCTGTTGACTAGTCATGGCTAAATCC
>PVLC010029600.1:0-19914 GCA_004027655.1 Graphiurus murinus
CTGACATATTCAAAATTTACAACTAGAAGTCAATGCATTCTAATATCAGTAGCTCACTATTTCTTGCCAACATGAGAGGATGAAATGAGGATCTTTCTTCTTTCAGTACATGACAAATTTTATTTGTTTTTGTTGTTGTTTTTTCTTTTGTGGTACTAGGAATTGAACCCAGAGGCATTCTACCTCTAAGCTACATCCCAAGACTGATTTTATGCCTTATTTGGAAACAGGGTCTCACTAGGTTGCTGAGAGCCTCACTAAATTGTTGAGGCTCTTCTTGAACCTGAGATCGTCCAGTCTCAGCCTCTCAAGTAGTAGGATTATAAACTTGTTCCACCACACCCAGCTTATGAGGAAATTTTAAAAGTCACTTTTGACCTTTTATCCCTTATTTTCTGTTTAATTATACCTGGGCAGTTTTTTGGTTTTTTTTTTTTTTTCCATTTAAAATTTGTCATATCAGTGGGGTGTGGTGGTGTGCACATTTGTAAACCTAGCACTTGGGAGGCTGAGACTGGAGGATCGCAGGTTTGCAGCCAGCCTCAGCAACTTGGTGAGACCTTGTTTCAAAATAAAAGAATAATACAGGGCTGGGGTGTAGCTCAAAGGTAGAATGCCCCTGGCTTCTATCCTCAGTACCACCAAAAGAAAAATATTTCCTCAAAAAATGTAAGTGTTAGCCAATCAGAAAAGACTTAACTAGAGTACTATGTGGCCAAAGTGTGTGTGTGTGTGTGTGTGTGTGTGTGTGTGTGTGTGTGTGTATATATATATATTTAGTTTCAACAAATAATATTTAATGACTGAGATGATGTTCAACCTACCATTAAAAGTGAAAAAGGAGATACATACAGACTAGAAGATACACATGAAAATACTAAAAGCGGTCATCTTGAAATTACAGATGACTTCTTTTTCTGCTTATTTATATTTTCTACAACAAATTATATACCTTTATAATAAGAAAAGCTGTCAAATATTTCATGTGAACCCTGAGTTGCAGAAAAAATACAAACAAGAGAAATAAAGTTGTCGTGGGGTAACAAAAGATGAAAAGTATTATTAACTGACTTACCAAATAATGTGTAATCCACATCTAGTACCAAAAGCTTTTTCCCTTCCCTGGGAGGATTCAAAATCTCCACTTTGTATTCTTTTACCCTGCGAGAAATTTTCAGTAGGTTTTCTTCCCTAGTAGAAAAAAATAAAATCAGATGAAGCACTCACTTTTTCTCTTGCGAGCATTTCTTCTAAAGTGGAGAGCACTTGCCTGTTTTCTACTTCGACTACTTCATCTTCAATATCGAAGTCATTGACGACGTCATCATTGTCAGGGGGTGGACCCAAGACATCTTCCTAGTAAGACCAAAGAAGTTCTGTTTAATATAACAAATACATGCATAGCACAAAAATCAAACGAGGTACTATTTGAGTTCAACAATCTTTCAAGCACACACTGTGGGAAAATTTCCAATTAATAATTTGTCATATATATGCCCTGAGGAGATCTGTCATGTTAAACTGGACCATTTGGGCTGCTACTATACTTATAGCTAACTACATGGTAAAAAGCTCCCCCATATTTATTTCTGTTGAGTACCATATTTACTATGCAACTTTTATTTTTCATTGACCAGTAGGCTAACAATTTTACTACAATTAAAACTATGATACAATCAGTACTTGGGAGGCTGAGACAAGAAGATCTCAGGTTCAAGGCCAACCTCAGCAACTTAGCAAGACCCTGTTTCAAATTAAAAAATAAAATAAAAAATAAAATTATAAAATAAAATAAAATATAACACAGAGGTAGAATGGCCCTGGGTTCAATCCCCATTATCACATAAAAACAAACAAAAAACAACTATGATACAACAGTATAGTATAACCCATATCTTCAAAGGGACAAATTGTAATAAAAGTAAGCATTTACCAAGCTCTCCTCACGAGTTCCCATCATCATGATTTTAGTATTTGGTTTCAGTTTGAGAGCTCCAAGCTTAACATCATTTTCTGCAGGTTTGCCTATAATACAAGCAAATGACCGTTTTCTCACTAGAGTTCAGGTGCTGGTTTCACTATTTCACTATACAAAACCCTAACATTAATTAAAAGGTTTGGTACAGATACCAGAAGTTTTGGGTCTTTTTTCTTAGATTATCAAATTATTAAGTCACAACTAATTCAAGGGTTGTTTTTTTCCCCATTCCATTATGAAACACCTTTTATTAAGTTACTAAACAAAATTAATGTTTTATTTTAGTGTTCAAGATGAAGATAACTCTTTTTCCAGGGAGCCTTGAAAACTGAGTACCTAAGACAAAACTGTAGATTTACTGTAACTCAACACCTCAATGGACACGATGTACATACACAAATTAACGACGCCAATCGCTGTGCTAAGCAAGGGAAGGTGGGGAGGGAGGAGTAGGTGGGAGCTGCGGGAGGGCTCAACGTACGTGTGTGCATGTATGTCTCTATCACCCTGAACTGCATCAAGATGTATGATTACAAAGCACAAAGTGCTTAAAAAAACACACACACACAAAAAAAACTCACCCTTCAATGCACAACAAATGTAAATACCATGAAGGTCCCTTTGAAGCTGAATATTAACAGTGACTATAAATTTGTTAAATACCATCTTTATTTTAGAAACAGAGAAGATACCTCGGGGAGAGTACAAGGCCCAAGCTGTAATGAGAACACTGTGCTAAAACCCAGATGTTAGAAAATAAAAGAGTTTCACCTGGAATTTCTGTATCAAAGTTTTAACCAACCAACAAGCACAAACTGTCAGAGGAATCAAAACTACTCTTAAGAGTGGCAGTAAGTTCAAGTCACCTTTGATATTTTTACTTTTACCACTAAAACAATGTTAGGAATATACCTATCAAAGAAATGTCAAAAGCAAGAGACTTATTAATGAAAACAAAAGATGCTAAAAACATAAAAATTCACAAATATAAATGCAAAATAATGTGAAAAAGGGAGAGAATTACCTTTAACTTTGAGTCCAAGTAGCTTTTGACGTTCTGGCAGCACTCCTGTAAGGGTCTTCAGGAACTGTTTGAGATCCAGCACAGTATCATCTTCTGAAAGTGTGGTCACTGAATATTCCTGCCCACCCCACTTTACGATGATAGGGAGGGCCATTCTTGAAGCATATGAGGAGACAGCTTTACTTCAGCAAAAAGTACCTAGGGAGGAAGGCATATATAAGTGGGCAAGCTAAAACTGATATATCAAAGACAAGCTTGTAACATCAAGTTTCATAAATGTGTGCAGTTTGAGTTCCATTTTGCAATTTACTGGTAGAAACAGACTTTTTGCCTTATAGAAGTGTTCTCAGAACACCAAGTTAGTAGAACTGAAAGTTAAAATGAGCCCACTTTCCTAAGTTTGGCTTAGTTACTACTTCCCAATACTCTATCAGGTTCTCCCTGCTGTTCAACTGGAAAGGTACAGTAACATGCTACCTATCCCTCCTGCTATACATGGTCAAGTTTACATTACAGGCAAGTTCCTCTGTGACAGACTATTCATGTTCATTTGACATTTGAGAGATAGTGTGGTATAGTGTTTGGAGCACAGACTGCAGAGCCAGAGTACTTGGGTTCAAGTCTCAGCTTTCCTATTTACTGGTTACCTAATTCTGGGTTAATTTTATTCTTGGTACCTAGGTTCCCTCGACTGTATAATAGGGATAAGGCTACTACTTACTTCTTAGGGTTTTTTTTTTTTTTTTTTTTTTTGTAGTACTTGGGATTGAACTCAGGGGCAGTCTTAGGGTTTTTATGAGGATTGAATTAGTTACTATTTATAAATCACATAGTAAGCCAGACGTGGTGGCGTATGCTTGTAATCCCAGCATTTGGGAGGCTGAGATCGGAGAATCCGGGTTCGTGGCTAACCTTAGCTACCTAGTGAGGCACTCCGCAACTTAGTGAGACCCTGTTTCAAAATAAAGAATAAAAAATAGGGCTAGGGGTATAGCTCAGAGGTAGAATGCCCCTGAGTTCAATGCCCCGTACTGCAAAAAAAAAAAAAAAAAATCACATAGTGTCTGGCACATGGTAAGCACTATATTAAGTATTGGTTAGCCAGATGTAGTGGCACATATTTGTAATCCCAGTACTTGGGAGGCTAAAACTGGAGGCTCACAGGCTCCAAGACAGCCTTAGCAACTTAGTGAGGCTCTCAGCAACCTAGTGAGACACTGCTTCAAAACAAAAAATGAAAAGAGCGAGGGGTATAGCTTAGAGGTAGAATGTCCCTGAGTTCAATATCCCGTACTACACACACACACACACACAAAAGTATTGATTAAATACATTTAAAGCTGAAAGCTTACTAAGTTCCAAGCACTGTGTAAATAAAAAATAAGCCATCATTTGTTTCATATATTATGAAATGGACAGTTTTACACAATCTCATTTAACAAGGTTGTTTGCTCAGAGTTTTCCCTCTTTACAACAAAGGAAGCAAAAGTTCTGAGAAGATATGTAATCCACTAATGGGCACAAAGCTGGTAACGAATAGGTCTTCTGATTAAATTTCATGCACCCTGCATCTCCTATGCCACAACTATCTCTTGAGTTGGACCTACAAGAGGTTAAGGCATCAAAATTCAGTAAATACAAAATATGCAGGCACAGATCAAAGCACACAAATTTTTCTTGGCAGCTGCTACTCTCATCAACAATCAAATGTAGATCTTCCTGCTTTTCATAAGCTCATTCCCCACACAGGTCAGAGAACTGGATTTTCTAATCTCAAAGTACTGGTATTTCCAAATGTTTCCACTGATTTGATGAAATACTTGATTGCACTATTCATGCAATTATTATGACCAACTGCAAGAGAGAAGGCAAATTTTGAATTTCAATATGCACAAATACTTTGGAATCAAAGGGTTTTCTATTAACATGGCTATTAATAAAAGAAAGCACTATAAATTTATATTTATATCAACTCAAATCTGAGCATAACTCATATTTACACAAATATGAAGATTCATATTTATATTTGCTCATATAAATATTTCACATTTATACTCATATGTATACTTACTCTGTTTATAATCTGTTCCACTGAAAATTTCAAGCAAATGTGTTAATTTAGGGCAACATAATCCATTTTAGAATTTGCTCTAATAAATGTTATGATCTTCAATAAAAAGATACTTAGCCTCTTAAGCTGAAATAGTTTAAATATTATTTTTCTGTAAAAGATGGGAATAAAAATAATTATTTACAAGACCTAAGAAGGCATCCAGCTCTAATACACGTGGTGAGTGATGGGCAGAGCAGAGTTTGGAGTGCGTCACCTGAGTTCCAGGACCTTGGACAAGTCATTTCTCTTCTGGTACAGTGCTTCTCAAAGTGTGGTCCCTGGACCAACCAACAGCAATGGGCTCACTTGGAAACTTGTTAGAAATGAAATTAGAGGTGGAGAGAAGGGACAATTTGTGTTTTAAGCAGATGCATTCCACCGTCTCTGACCCGTGCTAAAATCTGAGAGCCACTGCTCTAACCTCTGCAATGTTCTCAGCCTTAAAAAAAAGGAAATATGTCAAATAGCCTGGCTTTTCTCTGCTTAATAAAGCAGCATACAAATATCATCAAACATCTATACTACAAGTGGGAATTCCAAGTTGGCAAATGCCTTCAAGGACCAATCATAACAAAATATAATAAAATTTAGAGCATAACAAAATTTAAAATTTTTAAATTCCTAAGTCCTTAGGATTGTTTTTCATGTTTTACACATTTACAAGTTGAAAAAATGGATGGGGTGATGGGAAGGATCAAACCCAATCAAGCCACCTTTATGGGATACCTAAAGAACAGTTGTTTAGGTTCGAGTTCATTTGTGTTGGCTTTGTCTATTCAGTTCCTATCTCTGGTGCTCAGCTTTCACAACTACGAAATGAAGCAATTACTATTTACTAGACAGTAACAGAGTTAAGGTAGCATATAACGCCTGCGACAGCAGCTTCTAAGCTAGACAAGGCAATACAGATTGTGGTGGTGAAAGAACACTCAACAGTTTAACTGAATTATGTCATTTAATTTTCACAATCCCGAACTAGCAACTACTGCCCTCACCAGAAAAATCAGAAACCTGAAAAAAAAAAGGAAGTTAAATAACTTGTCCAAGACTGCACACCTAAACAGTAGCAAAGACAGCAATCTCAAAGTATAGCAGCACAAGTAACAATTTGAGGACTGACGGGGGTGAGGGGGGACTTTTCAACAAGCCTGGTAAAATGTAACCGTGAAGTACTGCCCAGTCCTAGCCAGGACAAGGCATCCACAGCAACTGCTACAGAGACAGCAGCGCCAAGTGACTGGTGTGAGGCAGCATCAGGAGGAGGGCTGGGATGCCTTCTACAGGGAGGCTGAGGGGAGAGATCGGCGACCCCCAAGAAGCAGCCGAGGAGGAATCGAGCCTGGGGGCGCAGAATCGACTGAGAGCGAAAGGCCGGATGGGCAGGCGGCGGCCCCCGCCACTAACCGGCGGGGCCAGGGGCCTGGCCGGGACCAGGACAGACGCGGCCGCCAACCCTCCGTGGCAGGCCAGCGTGCAGACCGCGCCGGGCGGGCGGCAAAGACGCGTCCCCCGCCCCAGGGCGTCTCAGCCGGCAGCGCGCTGGGACACCCGCATCCCCTCACCTGGAGCGCGGCGGACCCAGCTGCAGCGGACGCAGAAACCCACCGCAGCGGAACCCGAGGAGACCGGAAGTGGGGGCGGGACCGGAACCGGCGGGCGGACCGGAAGTGCGTGGGTTTGAAGCGGAAACGCCTTGGGGACGCAGCGCCAGTTTCTGTTGTTTCTCTTCGGGTGCGAAGCGTAGGTGGCTGGTGCTGGGTATCTAGGCCAGGCGGTGAAGAAGCCAAACCTCTCCGAGACTGTGACCGCGGTGCAGATGCCGGTGATCCCTGGGTGATTCCTGATCCCTGGGTAATCCCTGAGCATCTCGGTTGTGCGCATGCGCCTCTCGTGAACTCCGCGGGGTCGGTGCTTCGGGGCTGTGACGTCTCCTGTATTGTTTCGCCAAAGTCAGACCTGGGTGGGGCGCGGGGCGCTGGGTGCTAAGATCTTCCTGGTACTCCGGGCTATGGCTCCTGGGACTGTATCCTGTTCCAAATGAGGCCAAAAAGATGACCTTTGAGAACTGGAGACTTGAGACACCTCTCTACCCGGAGGAGCCACCAACGCTAATAGTTTGGGGGCATAGAATGTCACCTAATCCAAGGGGGCGCAGGCAGAGGGGGACCTGAAGGACGGTCGGGAAAGAAAAGAGGCGAGCCCGAGTTACTCAGAACCCAGGAAACACGAGAGGTGCGATCGAGATTGCACACACGCACACACGCTCCAAATGTGCACCAACCCTTGAATTACTTGTGTTTTTCCTTCTACTTTAACAAAGAAATAACTGATTCATGTTCCCCTCTTGGCAGACAGAAAGGGAGCGAAGAGCTAAATATTATCTTTAACAGCTCTGTAAGAAGTACACAGTATTGTGTGTGTGTGTGTGTGTGTGTGTGTCCATGTGTGATGCTGGGGATTCAAACCAAGGGCATTCTACCTCCAAGCTACACACCAGCTCTTTTTATTCTTTATTTTGAAACAGGGCCTCACTAAATTGCTGAAGCTATCCACAAACCTGCTATGCTATCCTGTCTCAGCCTCTCAAGTACTGGGATTACAGGCATGCACCACCACACCCGGCAGCACACAGTATTTTACATTCTCTTTCCCATTTTCTTGGTAACTTTTTACTGCATTAGGAATCTATGAATATCTGCCTATTCAAAAAAAAATTTTTTAAACATCCTCCTTAAAAACAAAAAGGTAAATTAACACTGAACTAGATGAATGCTAAATTTAAAGAATTTATACAAAAACCATGCCTTAATAATTAAGCCAAAAAGACAAGGGTCTGTCCTACTGAATGAATAATCATAATTTCTTTTAAACCCAATCTCTTCTTCTTGCTGTGTTCACCGGCTAACTAGCTGCTGGCCACTTAATATTTTCACTACCTTGATTGGAGATGCTTGTTCATTACCATGGTCAGAACACTTTAAAGACTCACTGTTCACAGGGAGGTTCTTGTTTTTAATGGTAGAAAACCCATGTTACAGCCGGGCGTGGTGGCGCACGCTTGTAATCTCCCAGCATTTGGGAGGCTGAGACCAGAGGATCCGGGTTCACGGCCAGCCTCAGCTACCTAGTGAGGCACTCTGCAACTTAGTGAGACCCTGTTTCAAAATAAAGAATAAAAAATAGGGCTGGGGGTGTAGCTCGGAGGTAGAATGCCCCTGAGTTCAATCCCCAGTACCGCAAAAAAAAAAAAAAAAAAAAAAAAAAAAAAAAAAAAACATGTTACAAGGAATCTGATAAATTAGGTATTACTAGAGTGTGGATAATTTAATAGTTGCCGAGTGTTGAACAATGTTTCTCAACTAGTGTAGCAGAATACTTTTTGACAAATAGCCCATTTGAAAAGATGATTTCAAGTTATGCTTTGCGGACACCTTACTTCCTCAAAATCTATTTCTATTTTAGCTAAATAATGATGAGATTTTTAAAAAGTTAAAACACATGGAGTAAATTGAAATATTTTAATAAAGGAATGGGACTCTTAGTAAGTGCAGTCCATAAAAACTCAACTGCCAATAATAAGAGAAGAATTAAATTTATTTTCTGTTGCTCCCTGAGGCCTCTCATAACTCCAGGAGAATAATAGAATTGTTGGTCCCTAATGTTTTTGCAGCAACTGAAGATGCCTGGGAGGCATTTTTAGGTAGGTTGTCAGGTCTAAAAGATTAAAGTCAACATAAAGCCAATTTCACAAAATCAGATGATAAACTGCAGATATCACTATGGCCATGTTTGTCTTGGAACACAAAAGAACATTCCTGTTCCTGGGCCAGAAATCCACTTCTGTGGTTTTATCTCCACCTCCCCCAGGCCTTTCTATTTCCCTTTCTCACGGAGACCATTTTCTTCCTCTAGCAACTGCCTTCTCTTGCCCAGTTCAGATCTGCTTCCTTCATAAAGCTTTCCTCCTCCTAGTTGGAAGGCAATCTTTGTATTTTTGTTTTTTAAATTTAGTGCACTATCGCACTTTAGTTCTCTCTTGTAATGCTTACTCCCTTGCCTTATTCTAGCTTGCAATCAAGGACCTAAAAATTGCTAGAATCTGCCTCATCGGGCTCTTAACTAAGCCTGGCAAGTTACTACCCTTCTCTTAGCTTGCTTTTCCAAAGCAACTGCTTAAAACTTCCACTCTCCTCGAAGCTCAGACCTTCTAATTTATATCCTTGCTCTAAACAGATGACATTGCCTATATCTTGGTAATTTCTCTTCAAATCTTTCTGAATCTAGAAATTGTGTGTGTGTGTGTGTGTGTGTGTGTGTGTGTGTGTGTGTGTGTGTTACTGGAGATTAAACCCAGGGGCATTCTACCTCTGAGCCCTTCTTATATTTTGTTTGGAAACAGGGTCTTGCTGAGTTGCTTAGAGTTTCTGAGACTGTTTTGGAACCTGTGAGCCTCCTGTCTCAGCCTCCTAACTCCCAGGTACTGAGATTACAGCATGCACCATCATGCCTGGCTTGCTTCTATTTCAATTAAGGCAATTTCCTTCTACCTGAAGTCAACCCTCATATGGGTTCCTCCTCCACAGGAAATGGTTTATAAAACCAGCATCCCCTTGACTTGCTCATATTGTTTTGTTCATTTTGAACCCAGGTGTATTCTACCACTGAGCTGCGCTCCTAGCCCTATTTTATTTTTATTTATTTATTTATTTATTTATTATTTATTTTGCGGTAATGGGGATCGAACCCAGGGGCATTCTACCTCTGAGCTACACCCCCCCAGTCCTGTTTTGTAATTTTTATTTTGAAACAGGGTCTCACTAAGTTGCTGAGGCTGCCCTTGAACACCCCCAGCCCTAATTTTTTATTTTATTTTCAAACAGGGGCTCACTAAGTTGCTGAGGCTGTCCTTGAACCTGCAATCCTCTTGTTTCAGCCTCCCAAGTACTGGGATTAGAGGTGTGTGCCACCACACCCAGCTACTCCCAGCCCTTTTAAATTTTTGTTTTGAAACAGGGTATTGGTAAGTTGCCAAACTGACCTCAAACCTGTGATCCTTTTGTATCAGATTCCCAGGAACTGGTATTACAGGTGTGTGCCACCACTACTGGCCTGCTCATATTTTTAACTGTCTTCTACTGGTTAATTCTCTTCCATGATAAACACATCCTGCTGTTTTATAGCCATTATAGCTACTACTCTTTTTTTTTATACAGAAGTGTTTTTAAAAATTATTTACAGTTGTCTAAACTTCATGTAATCTATAATTGTGTTTTTTCAAGATATTAAGAGTTGAGTGACAGTCTTGCTCACTATTCTGTAAGATTTATGAGAAAATAGACCATGTCTGTTTTATCCACCATTATACTCTCAAAGCCTAGCATGATGTTGAGCTCAATAAACATAAGCAAAATGAATGAATAGTGAATGTTAATAGCATGTTATGTAATTATACAGATTATGCATTTAGTAATACATATCAGTCAATGATTATGATTTGTATAAGACTCAATGTTCAAAAAAGTTCTTAAATATACACACTAAAATGTTGGCAATCATAGCACCATATGATGTACTCAGTAAATATTGGTTAAGGAAGGAGTAAAATGATCCTTGGTACTATCATAGAACAGGTGGCCTTATTATTCTTGTTTATATTTTTCTGCATTTTCTGATTTTTTTGCAATGATTTTACATCTTTTTATACAAAAAATAATAAAGGAATTTGTGTTAGCTTTCCATTACTGTGATAAAATACCTGAGATAATCAACTTAAAAACAAAAAAAGACTTATTTGGGCTTGTGGTTTCAGAGTTTCAGTCCATGGTTGCATGGCCCAGTTACTTTAGTCCTGTGATGGTGTAATACATCCTGACAGGAAGGAGTGGTAGAATAGCTAGGAAGTGAAAGAGAGAAACCAGAGGAGCCAGGATTCTAAGAGTCCCTTCAAAGCCAGCCCCAGCGACCTGCCTTCCTCCCTTTGGGCCAGACCTCCTGCAGGTTCCACCACCTTCCAATAGGTGGGAACCAAGCCCTCAAAAAGTGGGTGTTTGGGGGGCATTACGGATATAAACTATAACAGCATTCAAATTACACAGATTAGCCTTACCACTAAGCTTTAGTGACTACTCTTGCAAATCTTTTCTGCAACGCGTGTGTGTGTGTGTGTGTATACAGACACACATATATATGGTTTATATATGACTTTTTAAAAAATTTACATTCTCGAAAGACTTCAAAGAAAACAAAAAAAGTCATGAGTACTCTTTACCCAGTTTTTTTCCAGTGATTACATATTACATAACTAATACAATAGCAAAACCAGGAATCAACATTGGCACAATGTGTGTGCATATAGTTCTATGCCATTTGATTATATGTAAATTCATGCAATCGACCTCTACAATCAAGGTGCAGAACTATTCCATCTTCACAAACATCACTAATGCTGTCCCTTCTGCTCACACCCACCTCTGTTCCCAATCCCTGACCACTAAGCAATTTCCTGCTTCTCTCATTTCCTCCTTTTCACAATGTTATGTACATGGCATCGAACACTCTGAGCATGAGGACCTTGAGATCCATTCCAGCTAGTGTGTACTCGGGTTCATTCCCTTTTATGGCTGTGTAGGAGTCTCTGGTATGGATTTACACCAATATATCTAACCATTCATCATTTTCATTTTGATTGTTTCCAGTTTTTGTCTTTTAGAAATCAAGTGGACAACTTATAATGGTTGCTATGGTGAGCTTCCACCTTATTTATGTTCTGTTTTTTATTTTTCTGTTTTCATTTTCTTGCCTTTTTGTTGATTATTTGTATATTATTTTAGAATTCCATTTTGATTTGTCTAGTGTTTTGGATGTATATCTGTGCACTTTTTAGCATATCTATAATTTTTTTTAGGTAGTTGCATTAAGCCCATATAATTCATCACAGTATATTGGTGATGACATTTTACTTGTTCAAGTGAAATGTAACAATCTTACCTCTTTGTTTGGTATCATTACTCTTCTAGGTGTATAACTCTCTTAAAATTTTTCCCATGTATGTTGAGAACCACATGAAACAATGTTATAATTTTCGCTTCTGTCATCAAACACAATTTAGGAAATCCAACAGAAGGCAAGTCTGTCCTATCTACTCATAGTTTTATTCTTTCCATTGTTCTTTTTTCCTTCCTGATGTCCCCAAATTCATTTTATATTCGTCTTTCTGTTCAGAAAGCCATTCTCTTAGGGTAACTCTGATAGCAACAAAAGCTCTTTGTCTTCTTTCACTTGAGAATGTCTTGATTTCCCCTTCATTCTTGAAGAATATTTTCACTGATAAAAAATTCTGGGCTGGCAGATCTTTTCTTTGGGCACCTGAATAATGTACTACTACTTCCTTCTGACCGTGTTTTAGATGAGAAATACATAGTCATTTGACTGTTGGATCCATATTTGTAGCTACTCTTTGTCTTACTGTCTTCAGGATTTTTTTTTAATGGTCACCAGTTTTCAGAACTTTGACTATAATATGTGGTGGGGGATGGTACTAGAGATTGAACCCAGGGGTACTCTACCACTGAGCTACACCCCGGCACTTAGTTATTTATTCATTTAATTTTGAATTAAGTTACCATGCACTGGTTTCAAAATTGCAATCCTCCTGTCTCAGCCTCCCAAGTACTGGGATTACAGGTATGGACCACCACACCTAGCTATGATGTATCTTGGTGGGGATTTGTTTGTGTTCATCCTGATTGGAATTAACTCATCTTCTTTACCAAATTGAGAACATTTTCAGACATTATTTCTTTAAATACTTTTTGATTTCTGCCCTCTTTCTCCTCCTTTTCCAGGGCTTTGATGACACAAATGTTAAATATCTTGGTGTGTCCTATTGGCCCCTGAGCCCCTGTTCACTCTTTTTTCAGTTTATTTTCTTTCTTTTGTTTAGATTATATAACTTTATGATGCTATGTTTAGGCTGATTCTTTCCATCTTTGATTGAACCCATCCATTTCTTTTCAATTTTGAATATTTTATTTCTCACTTCTAAAAAAAAATCAGCATTTGTTTTATCTTTACGTGTTCTATTTCTTTTTATTTTGAAACAGGATCTCACTAAGTTACAGAGTGCCTCACTAGGTCGCCGAGGCTGGCTGCAAACCCAGATCCTCTGGTTTCAGCCTCCCAAATGCTGGGATTACAAGCGTGCACCACCACGCCCGGGTATTTTGTTGTTGCTCTTTCAAGTATGTTCATAGTTGCTCATTGAAGTACCTTTATAATGGCTGCTTTAAAATCCTGGCCAGATAATTGCAACATCTGTGTTATCTCAGTGTTGGCATCTGTTGACTATCTTTTTTAATTCACGTTGAGATTTTCCAGGTTGCTAGTATGATTCATACTTTCTTATTGCATCCTGAATATTTTGGAGGCTCTGGATCTTATTTAAGTCCTTCAATTTAGCAGGGCTTCCCTGACACTGAGATAGGAGAAGAGAAGTGCCACCTGGTAACTGCTTCCATTGACAACCCAGGCTTGGAGGAGGGAGGGAGTGCAGTTCAAGCTATCTGATTGGCTCCACTGATACCTCCCTGGTTTTGAGGGAAAAGGGAGCTCCATTACTCCTCCTCCCGTGGCCTCCACACACAGTTTGGAGGTTAAGGGGAAACTTATCACGGGAAGATGGCTTCCCGCTTGGCCTTCTCTGACACCATCCTACCAGGGGCAATTGGGTACCCCAATGCCTGGCAAAGATGAAGGTTAGGCTTCCCAGTCAACTGCTACTGACAGGAGCGGGGATAGGACCATTGCTTTTCCTGGGATACTTGGTTGGAGTATGACAATGTGCTGGGGGTCTCCAAGAACTCTCCTAGCTCAGCACTTCCCTTGGAGGACCCACAAGGCTCAGCATAGAGTTGTATTCACAGATAGGACTTATTACAGCAAAATGTTACAAACAAAATTAGCAAAGGGAAAAGCCTCGCATAATGAAGTCCAGAGGAAACCAGGCACAAGATTCTAAGACTTCTCTCCCAGTGGAATCAAAGAGGAAGCACTTTTTCTAACAGTGAAATGTGGCAACAGCTACATGATATGCCTGCTAGAGACCATCATTAGAGACTCAGTGCCAAAGGTTTTTATTGGGAGGGGTCATGTATATACCCTCTGCCTAGACATTTTCTAAAAATCGCCATTTGTTAAATCTTTAGTACCAAAACTCCAAACTCCTAGAAGGAACACAAGTGTGCACTATAAGTGGCACAGTGAGCCACTCATCATTTAGAGAAAGTTTCATATTCAGGAACTTCAGGAAGTTCCCAGGTGCCAGGCAAGGTCCCAATTTGCAAGCAGGACTTTCTTAGGACAGCAGGCTTAGGCTTCAAATATTAACTTTTCTGCCAAGGTAGTTATTAACTAAATGTTTTCTGTCTTAGTGAGCTATCCATTTCTTCATCCTTTGTCTACAGAGGACATGGTTTTAGTGAGGGAGGCTTTTTTGTTTGAGCACTGGCATTCCAGATTGCTTGTATCTCCAGCACCCTATCTGAGGTATATGAAGCAAAAGGGAAGCCTTGGGATCCAGAGCATCATCAGAAACTATTTTGAACATTTGTACTCCAATAAACTAGAAAACAGAAGACACTGACAGATTTCTAGACATATACAACCTATCTAAATTGAACCAAGAGGATACAAAAAAATAAACCAATAGCAAGCAAAGAAATAGAAACAGCAGCCAGGCGTGGTGGCGCACGCTTGTAATCCCAGCATTCGGGAGGCTGAGACTGGAGGATCCGGGTTCTCGGCCAGCCTCAGCTACCTAGTGAGGCACTCCGCAACTTAGTGAGACTCGGTTTCAAAATAAAGAATAAAAAATAGGGCTGAGGGTATAACTCGGAGGTAGAATGCCCCTGGGTTCAATCCCCAGTACCGCAAACAAAAAAAAAAAAAGAAAGAAAGAAAAGGAATAGAAACAGCAATAAAAAGCATTCCATCAAAGAAAAGTCCAGGAGTTCAAATGGATTCCCAGCTGAATTCTACAAAACCTTTATAGAAGAACTAAACCTAATCCTTTACCAATTACTGCATGAAATAAGAGATGGGATCCTTTCAAACTTTTTCTATGAAATGAGTATCACCTTAATACCAAAACCAAATAAAGATACCTCAAGAAAATTACAGACCAATATGTCTGATGAACATAGGTGCAAAAATTCTAAACACAGTATCAGCAACACACATTCAAAACCATATCAAGAAAATTGTACACCATGACAATTGGTTTCATTCCAGGGATACAAGGCTGGTTCAAAATATGCAAACCAGTACATGTCATTCACCACATAAATAGAACTGAGAACAAAAATCAAATGATCATCTCAAGAGATGCTGAAAATGTATTTGACAAAACCCAACAGCCATTTATGTTAAAATCACTGCAGAAAATCAGAATAGAAGGAACTTACCTCAACATCATAAAGGCAATATATAACAAACCCAAAGCCAACATCATATTGAATGGGGAAAAACTGCAAGAATCACTTTTAAAATCAGAAACAAGACAAAGATGCCCACTGCCACTACTCCAATATAGTACTTGAAACTCTAGCCAGAGTGGTAAGATAAAGAATTCAAAGGAATAAAAATAGGAAAAGAAGAACTGAAATTAGCTTTATTTGCAGATGATATGATCTTGCACTAAGAAGACCCCAAAAAAACTCAACCAAAACACTTCTAGAGCTGACTAACAAATTCAGCCAAGTAGTGAGATACAAAATCAATCTAAAAACTCAGCAACTTTTCTGTATTCCAACCATGAATTTAGCGAAAAATAAATTAAAAACACAATTCCATTCACAATAACCTCAAAAACAATAAAATACCTAGGAATAAATTTAACCAACAAGGTAAAAGACCTGTGTGATGAAAATTATAAAACACTAAAGATAGAAATTGAAGAGCTTAGAAGATGGAAAGATCTCCCACCCTCATGGATACACAGAATAAATATTATCAAAATGGCCATTCTATCAAAAGTGCTCCACAAATACAATGCAATCCCTATTAAAATACTAATGTCATTATTCACAGAGCTAGAAAAAGCAGTCCTAAAATTTGTCTGGAAAAACAAAAGACCTAGGATAGCAAAAACAATTCTCAGAAGTGAGAATCACACAAGAGGCATCACAATACCTGACTTCAAATTATATTACAGAGCTACAGTAATGAAAACAGGATGGTATTGGCACAAAAACAGATACATAGACCAATGGAACAGAATAGAAGATGCAGCCAATTGACTTTTTATAAAGGTGCCAAAATCATACACTGGAGGAAAGACAGCCTTTTCAATAAAAGGTATTGGGTTGGTAAAACTGATTATCCATTTATAGAAAAATAGAATTAAACCCCAACCTCTCACCCTGTACAAGAATTAACTCAAAATGGAGCAAAGACCTGGAACTTAGACCAGAGACTTTGAAATCACTGGAGGAGGGCATAGGACCAACACTCAAACATATAGGCACTTTCCCAATAAAACATATAGAAACATAGAAACTTTCTCAATAAAATCCCCCAGAGCTCAGGAAATTAAAACAAGAATTAATAAATGAGATGACATTAAATTAAAAAGTTTCTGTTCAGTAAAGGAAACCATCAAGAGTCTAAAGAGAGAGCCTATAGAATGGGAGAAAAATCTTTGCCAGCTACTCTTCTGATAGAGGACCAATATCCAGAATATACAAAGAACTTAAGATACTTAAAACTTAAAAAAATCAAGAAATGGGAAATTGAACTAAATAGACACTTGACAAAAGAAGAAATACAAATGACCAGTAAATACATGGAAAAAATGTTCAACATCATTAGCATTCAGAAAGATGCAAATCAAAACTACACTGAGATTTAACCTTGATTAGAATGGCAATCATCAAAAATACAAATAACAGTAAATGCTGGTGAGGATGTCATGAAATAGGAACTCTTATACACTGTTAGTGGGATTGCAAATTAGTACAGCTACTATGAAGATCAATGTAGAGATTACTCAGAAAACTGGGAATACCAGCTATATCACTCCTTTCCAAAAGGATTGAAATCAGAATATTATAGTAATACATGCATATCCATTTTATCTCAGTACAATTCACAATAGCCGAGTCATGGAACCAACCTAGGTATCCATCAACAGAAGAATGGATTATGAAATTATGGAATATATACACAGAATGGAATTCTACTCAGCAATAAAGAAGAACAAAATTATGTCATTTACAAGAAAATCAATGGACCTGGAGAACATTGGGATTAGCCAGTAACAGAAAGTGAAGGGTCATATGTTTTCTCTCTTATGTGGAAGCTAGGGAGTAATCAGGATACCAGAGGGACTTTAGATAATGGAGGAGAGACCCCAGTGGTGCGATGGGTGGGGTCTAAGGGAGGGGAGCATTGAGGAGGACGGGGAATCAATGAAGGGAACACTTCCACTGAAGTTATGTACGCATATGAAATTACTAATGCTAATCTCAGGTCTAGGAAAAGGGTGGGGGAGGGAGCAAGAGAGAAGCTTCCAATGATGATGTGAGATTACAATGCACTAGTAAAAGTATAAAAGAAAAGAAGGAAGGGAGGGAGGGAGGGAGGGAGGAAGGAAGGAAGGGAGGGAGGGAGGGAGGGAGGGAAGGGAGGCAACCTTTAGAACTCACTGCCATGTCTTTGGAGGTAACTAGCCAGTCTGCCTTTGTCTACCTTTCATAGTCTCCTTATATTTGATATGTGTATAATCTCTCTCTCACATGCATATATATGCATATGTATATTATATGTAATCTGTGTATGCTCGTGTGTGTGTTATATAGGGTTTTTAGCTACATTTAGCAAGACAAATAAGGAGAAAGGCAATTACTTCCTCTTGTTCCAGAACTGGAAGTCTCTGTATTTTTTTATATATATATAATTAGGAAAAAGTAGTTTTACTTACATTTTGAAAACAAAACATGTATATGATTTACCAGGCTTAACTTAATATAGGGTCCAAAAATTACCAACAGAAAGGAAAAACATCATAATTTGATTGTACTTATTGTAGTAAAATGCATTTCCCCCAATTATAGAAATAATATGAACCGGGCATGATGGTGCATGCCTGTAATTCCAGTACTTGGGAGTCTGAGACAGATTCAAAGCCAGACTCATCAACTTAGCAAGAGTCTGTTTCCAAATAAAAAATAAAATATATCTGGGGGTGTTGCTTGGAGGTAGAATGCCCTTGGATTAATCCCTAGCACCACTACAACAAAGATGATGACAACGATGATATATACTCACTACAAAAGATGATCCTACGTTTCATTTACCCAGGTTAGTTTGTTACCGTGTTGTTGTTGTTAGTGCAATGAAAATTCCAATGTTAATGATGATTACAGGGTAGCAGAAGATCTAGATTTATTTATTTCTCCATCATTTTATAGTAAAAATGTTAAGAAAACAGCTGGGCGTGGTGGCCCATGCTTGTAATCCCAGCATTCGGGAGGCTGAGACCGGAGGATCCGGGTCCGAGGCCAGCCTTAACTACCTAGTGAGGCACTCTGCAACTTAGTGAGACTCGGTTTCAAAATAAAGAATAAAAAATAGGGCTGGGGGTATAGCTCGAAGGTAGAACACCCCTGAGTTCAATCCCCAGTACCGAAAAAAAAATGTTAAGAAAAGTATAAACTTTCCTGTGGTTGGAATTAGACATAGAACATAGACATAGAACAGGATCCCCCCCCAACACACACACACACACACACACACACACACACACACACACGGATGGCCTCATGAAACTCGGGGTTCTTGTTTATATCCAAAATCATGTGCAGAGGAAATAATCTCTCCTTAATCATACTGTCCCTATCCACAAATTTCAGGCTAATGAAACTATTCCCGAGATGAAAATTTTTAGCATAATATATTGCTGCCTAATCAACATCCAATTTGAAATCTTAAACAAGATCACCAAATTGTTATTATGTCCTGGCATTTCTCTTTATGAGGGCAATTTCATTTACTTGTTTTTTCAGATCCACAGTGACTCACAAGTGGATAAATTAATATCTCCCATGCTTCAAGAAATATGAATGAGATGTCTAGACAGTTACAGTCTAGACACAAACAAAATGACAAGGCAAGTTTGACTACCAGTAAGATATTGGTAATGAATAGGCTACCATTGTTTTCTTTTTTATTTTTACTTTTCTTTCTTTCTTTCTTTCTTTCTTTCTTTCTTTCTTTATTTATTTATTTATTTATTTATTTATTTTTGTGGTACTAGGAGCTGAACCCAGAGGCATTCCACCTCCAAGCTACACTCCCAGCCCTATTTTTTATTCTTTATTTTGAAACAGGGTCTCACTAAGTTGCAGAGGGCCTCACTAAGTAGCTGAGGCTGGCGGTGAACCCGGATCCTCCTGTCTCAGCCTACCAAATACTGGGATTACAAGTGTGGGTCACCACGCTGGGCTCCATTATTTTATTTATTTACTTCTAACCTGCACGTAATGCTTCTTTATCAGTTTTTATATTTTCAAAGAGCATTAGACAGAATTCTAGCAGCAGTCTTGCCTAAAGTTACCTTTCTGGCCTCCAGGAAATCAATTTTCTCTAACCTAAACATCCCTGTTTATAAAAATGACCTTATTGAATAACAAAAAGATAGAAAATAAATTTTATATTTCAGAGCTTCTGTGGTTTAATTTACTAGTTCTCAAATAATAGCCTATGGTCCTGAGCTAGATTTTAACATAATTTCCATCAATCTTC
>PVLC010029601.1:0-19556 GCA_004027655.1 Graphiurus murinus
CAAGATGAAAATTGCCAGACCAGGAATCAATAAGTTTAATGTTCTTCCCAGGTACTTTGGTGCATGCTAAAATTTGAGGACCCTTTTACCAAGAAGGAGAAGATACATGTAGATATTTGCAGACCATGCTGCATAGGAAATCCTGTGAGGTACTGAACAACCAAAAAGGCTTTACCTTTTCTCACTCCAAGACAATGTTTTTTGAAGGAATCATGTCCTTCGATTATTACTAGAAAATATCAATAGAGAAAGTATTACTAGTACTCAGGGATAAGATTATTTAGAAGCTTGAATCTATATTCTTATAGATTCCTACCATGGAAGAAAACAATGACTTTATCTAAAAAGAAGAAAAGGCATATTTGGAAAGGCTCTATTACCTGGATTCCTCCCTCAGCTAACCTTCTCCCTGCCTGTCCCAGAATACGTTATTTTCCCATTAATTTAAAATGAAATTTTAGTTTTCTTCTCATGAAGGAGAAATAAAAATAAAAATGACCCAGCAGATGTATTTTTATTATTTTTCTTTGCTTTACTGTATTTAATAAATAACTTGACATTTTTGTGACATATTACAATTTTTATTTATATATACTAGGCTAGTCACTGAGTAAGAAAAGAAATGGTTTACTGAGGTAACCTTTCCCAATGTAAACCTTCAAGAGAAAAAAGGCAAAATAATTCTCTTAACATAGCTTTAAACTTAAATGTATACGTTAAATATACACATAAATATGTGTTAGCATTAAGTTATTAAACACATAAAACAGCATTCCTGGAGTTATATATATGCTGAAGAAACCATGATGAATAAGATTAAAGAAATACCCTGCTGTCAAGTAGCTATATCTTGAAATAGAGGGTGACAAAGAACAAATAAACAAATAATTGTGAGATCATGTTGGATTGTGGTAAGGGTTAGGCAGAAAACTGTTAGGAAAATAAGGTAAGCATCAGGTAGGTTGGTGGGTGTGAGGTGAAATTTGACAAGGACTGTTAGGATGTTATTGGAAAGGTGAACTCAGAGGTTGGCACAAAGGATGAGAAGGGGCGAACCATAGAAAGAGCTGGGGAAAGAGCCTTCAAATTAGATGACACATTGAGTGCAAAGAACTTGAAGTAGGGAAGAGTGTAGATTTTAATGACCAGAAAGAAATGCATTTTTCTAGGTTTGATTGAGCAAGGGGAGGGTGGGACAAGGCACATTTGAAGAGGGAAGTAAGGACCAGATTCCAAAATATGTCACTAAAAATAGCAAACTCCTAAATACAAATATAGTTATCCCTTTATATGTAAAATTGTATGTGATCATAAAAGTTCATAAAACTAGTTGTTTATTTCACATTATGTAAAATTCTTTGTTTTGTTCTACCTGTAAGTATTTATTGATTACTACTATCTGCTAGACACTAGTCTAGGTTCCAGAACTGGAGAGGCAGAATAATGAAATTGAGAGACAGAAGCCTACCCTCTGGAAACTTGCTGTTTTTCTCCTTTTTGTTTACAGTGTTTTGGGTGCCAGAAGATGACAGCTTCTAGGTTTCTCACTTGCAGCCCTCTTTGGTGACTGTTGTAATTTTACTGACAAAAGTCTTATGATGTAGGTTTCACAAGTCCTGAAACTTAACAGTTTCTCTTCTTGCCTTTATATAAAACAACAACAAGATTTCCACTAATGAAGTGAAATTTTGGCCTTATAAGAAAAAGTTACTAACTCCCTGAACCTAAAATAATGAGAATATGATGTTAACTGATATTATGTCTGACATGATATTACTTATTATGACTATTCCCCAAAGTGGGCTATAACAATTTCTTTTCCTTTCTGTAGGGATGGTCATCCATTAATTCCTTGGTATTATTGAATATGAATGTCTAATATGATTCATAATAAGACAGCCTAAGCCTTCTTAAACAACCAAGTGCTTTTTACCTCCTGAATAACTTTTTGGGAAAAGGCACAGGATGTCAAATGCAGGCATGATAGGTTTTTTTTTTTTTGTAACTTTAGAGCTTTTTTTCATAAATATTCCTCTCACTGGATGGATTTTTTAAATTATGACAATTTGATCTGTATAATTGTATCTGAACACTGCTTAAAGTCTCATTTCTAGATCATCATGTGAGGTGAGCCAACAGGTATATTAAGAAGAAAAAGGACTATGGATTCAGAGGTTATTTATAAGAGCAAATACTCAAACACTCTGGGAATGGAAAAAAAACATGACTAAGAAGTGAAAACTCTAGAACAACGATTAACAGTTCCAATGACCACAAGTAAACAAATAAATAAGTAAAATGTGAATGCACAATGGTCCTTATGGACAAAACAGTACTGTGCTCTGATCTTTTTTGTAGGCAGAGAAAATTTTTACTGTTGTTTCCCTAAAGCACACCAATCTAATTGCCCTAAAAGAATTTAAACAAGGTCTGTTCTGTTATGTTCTTATTTCTAGATGTGGAATGAAATGGCTTTGATTTAGCAATCAATACTGTCAGAATTTTAATATACAGAGAACTTAACTTGGGAAAAGTTGTCAAATATGACACACCAAATGACTCCAAGGGTCATTTGTGAGAATCGTTTCTTGAATACCATACCTTTAAGTATGACTCATAAGTATCATGTATTGTTTTATAATGGTTTTCATTTTATTTCTGTTTCTTCATTTACTGTGTTTATATAGGTAGCATATGAAGGCACAGTGGGTCAAGAGTTTTATAGATGATTTGATTTTTAACTCAACCACTGCACAATACCAGGAAAATAAACAGAGGGTGAAATAAAAAATATATTCGTAATTAAAGGCATGCTTCAGCAAGCTGACTTCAGAGGTACATCTTAGGATATGGCATCCGACTCTGAATCTGAATATCATGTCTTGTATGAAGCTGTTCTTTCTCGATTTCCTTTTTTTGGGGGGGACCCAATGCTATTCTCCCATAGCACCCTAAAAATTCACACTATTCGCATACTTGTGATGAATTACAATATAATAGCTAATGAAGAAAAGTTTTTGAGGTTTTATTATGTCCTTGTGTTGGGCAAGGTAATATATCACACTGTTATTAAGTTTCTAAAACAAAGAGAACTGTTGGTTATATTTTATTATCTGCATTTTACACCAAAGAAAGTCTTTGAGAAGGTGAGGATCATGTTCAAGCTCACATGGCTAGGACATTTTGGAAGAGAAATTAAGTCCCATGTTTGCCTATCTCATTCCAAAACCTGCTACTTGTGTTTATTTTCCTGTTTTTCTATTTTATTGTGATTTTTTTTATATGACCATGGGTTTAAACTAATAAGATTCTCCACAAAAGCCACTATCTCTGTAACATTCAAAATAAAACATTAAAAGTTATAAGAATTGAAAAAGCCACTCACTCTTCCAACCCAGTGCTAAAAACTTGCTCTATACACTGAAAACACTGCATAATCCATTATTTAAATATTTTCTATCGATGTTTGGCAGTGCTAATGTGAAGATATTTAGATTTAAGCATATTTGCAGCTTGTATTTAAAATGATGAAGTTTCACTATATTATATTATGTTACAGGGATCCTAAACCTTGACTATACTATTAAATCATTGATATAAGTTTAAAAACTACAGATGCATGGGCTCCATTCAAGATCAGTTAAATCAATATTTCTAAGTGTGAGGTGCATCCACCATTACTTTAAAAATTCGACCCCAATCTTTCTATATTTAAAAGCAACTCTTGAAAATGTTTGTTAGTCCTTCCTCATGGCCTTGTATTTAAGGAACTTAATTTATCTCATGTATCTGAAAATTAAAGAGAGTGATATGGCACATTGGACATCAGACAACAATACCAACGATTCCATAATTAGTGTTCATGCTTCACAAGAGGTAAGCAGAATTAGAGTCTAGTTAACAAAATGAATACTTACTGAATGCTTGTGACTTAATTCTTGTTGTTTGATTTGTCTTTGTGAAAAAGCTATAACTAGCTGCAGAGCCTGCTGGTAGAAGGCATTGGGCTATATCTTTACAAATATAGCCCCTTGGGGGCTTTAATCTATCTTCTTAGGTAGCCACTTCTTAGGTTATACCATTTTTCACAGATCAGAGAAGTGAGAATTGTTTAAGGAATGGTTACTATCTAAACTTCAAGCACAGTATACATTTGGACTGCATTCATGGAGGCTGTGCGAGCAAACTTCTGCAAGTTACTCAACTTTCTCTGCTTTACTTTCTTCATCTACAAAGTTGGGATAGGGACATAAATACAACCATCTTCTATTTAATATTTTAACTGCTTTATAAAAACCTTTAAACACTGCATCGTAGCTACTAGTTACTGCTTTCATTTCACTGATGGACAAGTTGAGGTATAGTGAGTTTAAATGGTGTTCAGTGCTATCAAGCTCATATACAATACTGCTTGGAAACAATGCCAACTTTCCATGTCAGACATACCTAAGTGACCTGGATAGTCACCAAATTACACCATTTCAAAGGAATTTTAATAAGATTCTGTGGGATAAAATGGTGGTTTCCCCTAAAATTACCAATTGAAAAAGAGTATCTAGGTATTTGCGTTCATACCTGGATATTCTCTTTCATTGTGATGTGGCACATCCTAGGCTAAGTGGTTTTTCAAAGCTTTCCCAAGTGATACTGATGTTCAAAGTTTGAAAACCAATCACTTTAGAATGTGACTTACAATGGGAGGGTGATAAATCTCTGAATACTTCTATTACCATTAATGACATAATTAAAATTTGGTCTGAAGGCAAAATGACCAGGTCCTTCCTCCCTCCTTCCTTCCTTCCTTCTTTCTTTTTTCGTTCTTTCTTTTTCTTCTGGTACTGGGGATTGAACCCAGGGACATTCTATCTCTGAGCTACATCCAAGCCCTATTTTATGGTTAAGTTTGAAATAGGACCTCAATAAATTGCTGAGGGCCTCCCTGAGTTGTTGAGACTACCCTTGAACGTGCAATTCTCCTGTTTCTATCTCCCAAGTACTGGGATTAAAGTCGTGCACAACCACATCTGGCTTGGGTTTTTCTTAAATGACAAAAAGTAAAACAAGAACAAAACAGAACAGCAACTTTAGTATTATGTATCCAAAATATTTTTCCTCTTAATAAAACAATTTTAATTATTTTTGTAAAAAATAAACTAAAAGAAAACTGGATGCTTAAAAACTCTTCAAGTAATATAGACCCCACAATGTACTCTTTATTGAGATTCTCTAGATTCAGGTCTCTGGCTTGACTTCCAGGTCTTTGATCCACCTTGAGTTGACTCTTGTGCAGGGTGAGAAAGTGGGGTTTATTTCCATTTTCCTGCATATGGTTAACCAGTTTTGTGAACACCGTTTGTTAGAGGCTATCTTTTTTTCCAGTGTATGTATTTGGCTCCTTTGTCTTTTTTTTTTTTTTTTTTTTTTTTTTTTTTTTTTTTTTTTTTTTTTTTTTTTTTTTTTTGTAATAGTTCGTGCTTTGTATGTATACATTTTTGTTAGGTACGAATTGATAAAGACAAATGTGCACACATTTCTCATCTGACCCCTTCTCCAATTCCCACCCCACTCCCTCGCCCTCCTTCCTTCTCAAGTTCAGTTCAGTGAGTGACCTTGATGTAATTGTGTAAGTACATCATGTGCCTTAGGATGCCCTCCACCAACCCTCGTCCATCCCCTTCGGTTAAATCAACTTCTTTGTTTATTGAGGGTCTCTACTTTTTCATCTGGGGACCCTCTTATACCCCATCTTCTCCCTAGCATCTGCATATTAGGGAGAACATATGCTTCTTTACTCTTTGTGATTGGCTAATCTCACTTAACATAATGTTTTCCAGTTGTATCCATTTCCCTGCAAAGAACATGATTTTGTTCTTCTTTATGGTTGAATCAATTGACTGTAAGCACATGGGTCTGTTTCTGAGTCTTCTATTCTGCTCTATTGGTCTATGTGTCTGTTTTTGTGCTAATACCATGCTGTTTTTATTACTGTGGATTTGTAGTAGAGTTTGAAGTCAGGTGTTGTGATACCTCCTGCATGGTTCTTGTTTTAAGAATGACTTTGAGTCAAAGCATCATCATTGATTCCTTGTACTTAATTATCTACATAAGAGAAAAAGCCTAAAATAGTTATCAGGAATACAACTAGTTCTACTCATGGTTGAAATTTTCTATATTGATAGGCAGTAATGAAGTGCTAGGCACAACTTCAGTGTAGGTGATCCTTTCTGTCTCTAGTTTTCCATCCTTCATCCATGGCTTGCTTTGAGCAAAGAGCATGTGTGGTTGCTAATTTTACTTTGTTATTAGTTGAGATTCCTAAGGCCAGTCAGCTTGGGTAACTAGAAAGAATAGCATTTGTGCATGAGTTTATAAGTCAGATAAAAGGGAATACGTTCACAAAAATCTCCAGTCTTTATTTATTTGTCCTTGGATATGATTTAGACTTTTTTTTTTCAGACAATCTATTAATTTTTACTTACTTTTTTTCCCTACTGGAGATTGATCTCAGAGACATTTACCTGCAAGCTATAACCCCAGATCTATTTTTATATTTATTTTGAAGTAGGGTCTCACTAAGTTGCTGAAGGCCTTGCTGTGTTCCTGAGGCTGGCCTTGGACCTGCAATCTTCTGGTCTCAGCTTCCCAAGTACTGAGATTACAGGACTGTGCTACCGTGCCTGGCTTAATTTTCACTTACTTTTTCTTAAGATATTTAAAAGCTTTGTACAAGAATTAAAAATATTGACAAGTTTGATTCTGAGTAAAGAATGGAAATATTAATATATTTTAAATTTTTGTCTCTTTATGAATCTGTATGACACCTGATGGGTATATATCTAGTCTATTTGCTGACTCTACTGAGCTTGTAATTTTCCAAATATTTTAATATAATCAGAATAGATACAACAACCTAAATACTAGTGTATTGTTGTAATTACCATGATTGACATCTTTGCCCACACAGAGATATTTGGCCATATTTATTAGAACAAATGTGTAAATTCCCCATGCAATTTTGTCAAAAACAATATGTGACCTAAAAACTATGAGGTCTTCAATTTGTTACAGTAAATGGATCTATGAAGATTAGAATTTTCAAAGCATGAATGTAATAAATTTGAGCCTTGCTATTATGACTTAGAAAAGTCAGCTTAATTATTTCCAGTCATTTAGACATATTTTAACAAGAGAGTACTTGGTTGCTTAGACAACATCACGATAGGTAAGTATATTACCTAGAAAATATGTTTATCATATCTTGATTCTGTGCATAACTGTATAGAGTCAGATATATCATCTAAGAAATTGTTATTTCATAGATCACAGAACAAGTACATCGGCAGAAAAGAAGTCCATGAACTTTTATTCTTATATATTCTGTGCATGTATAAAAACAACTCCCCCCTACCCAATTTGGATATGCTGCTAACATTCTCCACAATTCTGTCAATTAGCATCAGATAGGGGACATTTTTCTCCAGTTGAAGTTGAACTTTAATTTAGCCTATAAAACACAAACTTACAAAAATAGTTATCAGTGTTTCTACTAGGCTGAAGTTATTTTAAACTATAAACTGACTTCTTCATTACCAACAATTTTGTTTGTTTACAATATTAAATTGATATGTTAATATTGACTTGCAATTTTTAAATGCATAAATGAACGAATAAATAATATAGCCATAGTATATTATCGTTTCTTCTTGCAAAAGGAATGGGTTTAACCACAGAGTATTCTCCTTAATGAATAATGATTGATACATATTTACATTAAAAAAGTTTATCTTTCTACCAAAAACACCTAGCTGAACAATCTTTTCTTTTTTGTGGGACTAGAGATTGAACATAGGGGTGTTCTACCTCTGAGCTACATCCCTAGCCCTTTTATTTTTATTTTGAAAGAGCTTTGCTAAGTTGCTGAGGCTTCACTAAGTTTCTTTTACTGGCCTTGAACCTGCCATCCTCCTGTCTCAGCCTCCTAAGTACTGGGATTACAGGCATGTGCCACTGAACCCAGCTAGAGCAGTCTTTAAAGAAATTCTAAGAATCATAAATGACTTTTAGTCAGTAATCTAAAACTGATTGACCGATTTGCTAATTGTCTTGGCAAAAACATTAGTAATTCTGGTAGAATCTGGTTCTGACAATCTTTTTGTTGTTGTTGTTGTTTTTTCTTGGAACTGAATCTCTAATATGAGAAAATACTGACATCTAGGAAAATCAAATAATTTATGTATCAATGTACAAAAAGTTTAGAATCTATTTTCAAGAGAAAAATCACATGGCTATGACTGAAACAATTGTCTCATGGAGGCCTGTGATTCACTCTTACCCACTACAGCTGAGTCCCAACTCCTGTCTCTTCCATCCTTACACACACAGTACCAAGTCCCAGTGCATCATTGCAATTCCTTTCTCATAAATACCTTGAAGTCGTGAGTAACAGGGAATGGTTATAGAGTTATAATCTCATAAATTTGCCTATGGTGTCGGCTTGACTTATTTTTTAATTTAGCTTTTTAATTTAAACTAAATTTATTTTTAACTAGTACATGAAAAAAAAGTTTGTACATAGGAATGAGGTACTATGAGCCCCATAAATATATACATTGTATTAAATACAAGTATAGAGTATATAACATTTTGACCAGGACATATATTAAAATGTTATATATAATTCCTGTCATATATATATTGTAATACATATGTATATATATATAATATATATTTCATTTTAATGAAACTTTCAGAATCCTTTGTTCTAGCTTTTTGAAAGGTAGAGTGCATTATTATTATCTGTAGTCACCCTACCGTGCAATAGCACACCAGAACCTTTCACTCCTATCTAATTATAAGCTATTACCCTTTGGTCCACCTTTCCCCCACCCTTCTCTCTCCACTACTTCCCACGCCCTCTAGTAGTCATTGTTATACTCTCCACTTCTATGGGATGGATGTATTAGGATTCTTATATTAATAAGCTCATGTGGCACGTGTGTATGTGTGCACACAAATGTTCATGAATTGGAAGAATTGATATTGTTAAAATTTCTATAGTTCCCAAAGCAATTTACAGAGTCAATGTAATCCCCTTAAAAATGCTAATGACATTCTTCACAGAAGTAAAAAAAAAATCATAAAATTCATATATAAGAACAAAAGATCCTGAATAGACAAAGCAATCTTGGGCAAAAAGAATAAAGCTGGTGGTATCACACTACCTGACTTCAAATTTATCACAAACTGTAGTAATCAAAACAGTATATTTGACACACAGACAATTGGAACAGAACTGATTGCCCAGAAATATTCTGATACATCTGTTTTAATAAAACCTATGAACTCACAATGGAGAAAGGATAGTCTTTTCAGTAAATGGTACTGGGAAAATTTAGCATCTATATGCAGAAGAATAAAACTAGACCACTATTCATGTTTTAGCCTATGTCAGTATGTCATTTTTTTTTTTTGTATTGAACACAAGGGGCATTCAACCTCTGAGGTACACCCCCAACTCTTTTTTTACATTTTCTTTCAAAACAGGGTCTTTTTGGCTAACATTTAAGGAATATGTTTTCTATATTTAACAATGAAATTGAATCTTATGGCAATTCTTTAATTTCAGGGGGGTATTGTAAAAATATTTTTTAAATTGGCTGTATCACATTGCATTCTGATTATTAAGTGTGAGAATTATATTTTTTCCCACATTTTAACACACATTTGTTGTTTTCTGTCTTTTTCATTCTAGATTTCTTATTTGTGAGAAATAGAATATTATGTTTTTGATTTTCAGGTTTCTTATGATAAGTACTATTGAGCATCTTTTAACGTGCTATTGATTATCTTTTTCTGAGAAATACCTTATTTCTATGCTCATTTTTTTGAGTTATCATCATTTACTATTGAGCTGTAAGGATTCTATGAATTATCTTTTCACTTCATTGATATCATCTTTGAAAATAAACAAACAAAAAGCCTTCTTAATTATGGTGAAGTCTGATTAATTTATTTTTCTTTTGTTTGAAAAATAAAAACTATGAAGACTTATCTTGTATGTTTTTCAAGAGTTTTACCATTGTACTCTTACATTTAAGTCTTTGATCCATTTGGGGTTAATTTTTGTGTATCTTCAATGTGAGATAGGGATCTACTTTTATTCTTTTTCATGTTGATGTCCTGTTGCTTCAGAATCACTTGTAAACGACTATTCTTTCTCCATTGAACTGTCTTGGTATACTTGAAAATCCATTTGCTGTAGATGTCTGGGTTTATTTTTGGACTCAACTCTTTTTCATTGATATATGTTCCTATTCTTATGCTAGTACTGCAAAGTCTTGGTTATTTTAGGTAGATAGTATGTTTTGAAATCAGGAAGTGGTAGTCTTTTTGCTCTATTCTTCTTTTAAATAATGTTTTCACTATTCATTTCATTTATTCATTCACTGTTTTGGTTTTCATTTCATGTAAATTTTAGAATCAGATCTTAAATTTCTAAAAAAATGAGTAGGGAAAGTTATGATAGAATGTGTTTAAATTATAGACAAATTTGGAGATTGTTAACATTTTTTAAAAAATGTAAGTCTCCAATTCATGAATATATTATACCTATTTTTAAAAAATAACTTTCAACAACATTTGTGTTTTGCTACATACAGGTCTTCTATTCATTTTGCTAACTTTATTCTAAAGTATTTTTTGATGCTAATGCAAATTGTTTTAGTAATTTCGTCTTCAGATAGTTCATTGCTAAGTTATAGAAAAAAAACTGATTAATCTTTCCTGTAGCTATACTGAACTAATTTATTAGAACAAACGAACATGCACATGTGTGTGTGTGTGGTGTGTGTGTATGAACCCTAGGAAATTTAAAAGGCAAGACTAGGTTATTTGGAAATCTAAATATGTTTTCTTCTTTTTTCCATTTGGACTTTTCATTTTACATTCTTGTTCCATTGTCTTGGCCAGAACTTCAGTGTAATGTCAAATAGAAATGGTGAGAGAAAACATTCTTTTTTTCCTGATCATAGAAAACTCTTTACTTTTATATTTACAATTTAGTATGCTTTTAGGTGTAGGATTTTCATAGGTCCTCTATCAGATCGAGGAAGTTTCATTCTATTTCTAGTTTGTTTAGTATTTTTATCATGAAATTGTTTTTGGGTTTCATCAACAGCTTCTTCGGTGTCTACTAAGCTAATCATGTGGTTTTGACTTTTTAAAAATAATTTGAATATAATATTAATTGATTGTACATAACTGTCTTGTGTTACTACAATAAATTCCACTTGGTATAGTATTTAATCCTTTCCTTATGTTTGTGGTTTGTTTTCTAAGTTCTTTGCTGAAAAAAACTTAGCTCTTAAGGTATCTTGTCCTGTAATTTTCTTTTCATACAGTATATTTTCTTGATTTTGATATTAGAGTAGTACTAGCTTCATAAAATACATTGTGAAATGACTAATTTTCTCATGTTTCTGGAAGAATTGATAAAAGGCTACTGTTAGCTTTTCTTTGAATATTTGTTCAAATGTACCAAATAAACAATATAGTTTGGGAATATTTCTGTTGTGATATTTTAAACTACTAAGTTAATGTCTTCATATATTATAGCTCTATAATAAAACAAAATAATATATTTTATTTTTCATTGTGAGTCAGTTTTCCCAGTTTGTATGTTCCTAGAAATTTGATAATTTTACCTAGATTATCTAATTTATTGACATAAAATCAGTCATAGTGTTTCCTTATACTCCTCTTTATTTCTGAGTTTGGTCATTAAGTCTTCTTTTATTCCCGGTTAGTCTCATTAAAGATTTGCCAATTTTTCAGATTTTTATATTGATGCATTGTAGTCATACATCGTGATACAGTTCATGGTGATAGAAACATATATGCACACAGCACTCATTGAGCCCTCCCTGGTTCCTGCTCCACTTCCTCTCCTTCTTCACCTTCCCATGCAGACAAAACACTGTGATTGGCATGGATAAGTTCGTGGATGTGCATCATATTCATTGAAGTGTTTCCCTCTTCAAGTCTTCCTCACCTCTCCACGTCCCTCAGTTAGATTTGAAAGAAGAAAATTTGATTTTATAAATTTTATGTGTTATTTTTTCTAGTCTCAATTTTATTTTATTTTATTGCTCTAATCTTACTTCCTTTTGTTTGCTGTGGCCTTAATTCATTCTTCTTTTTCTGGTTTCTTAAGCCAGGTTATGTTATAGATTTGAGATATTTCTTCTTTTGTACTATAGGCATTCTCAACTATTTTTTTTCCTTAAGCATGGCTATCACTGCATTCAATAAGTTTTGATATGTTTTATTTTTAGTTGCAATCATTGAAAATGGTTTCTAATTTACTTTTTATTTTATTTTTTTCTTATTTTGGTACTGGGATTAATTTTAAGGAATTCTACCCCTGAGTTATATCACCAGCCTTTTTTAATTTTTTATTTTGAAACAGGGTCTCACTAAATTGCTGAGGCTGGCCTCAAACTTTTAGATCCTCTTATCTCAGCCTTCCAATACTGAGATTACAGATATATGCCACTGCATCTGGCTACTTTTAAGAGATTTATTTTAGTACCATAGGCTTTTATAGAGTGTATTGTGGATATTCCCATGTCTGGGAATTACTCAAGTTTCTTTCTATTGTTGATTCATAATTTCATTTTCTTGTGGTTGGAGAATATGCTTTGTATGACTTCAGTATTTGAAATGTATTGAGACATATTTTATAGCATAACATGTGCCCCATGCAGGAAGTCCAATACACCACTTGAGAAGGTATATTCTGCTGTTGGTATGATTCTTCAATGACTAGAAGAACATCTAAAACTCAAACCCAATCTTGTAGTTTACAACAGTCTGCATGCTTTGCATTCTGTCCATGTCTGAATTCTGCCTATATCTATGTCTTATTCTACAGAATTCTTCCTTGTTTACACCAATGTCCATTAACAGTAGTGTCTTATCCCAATTCTTTAAATACCCCAAATTCTCATCTCAAAATTTTACATATACTGTTCTGTCGACATACAACATTGAAACATAAACTAATTGATGTTCTAGTGCTAAATATTTTATAATACTTTTAAATGTGTTATTTAAGCAATTGTGTTTCATGATCTTCATTTTGCATGTAAGAAATGATACCTAAATAGGTTAATATGTTTGTCCAAGGTCACATGGATAAAATAATTCTGGAAAAAGCAAGAGTTATTTCTTATTTTTAATATGCCTAGTATTTTTACATACTACATGGGAGAATCAGGATTAAAATCCTGCTTCCTACTGCAGATTTCAAACTTTTGTCCCTATCCTAAGTTGCTATATTAGTGAATTGCAAATGAAATTATGTATGCAATGCTACTTGCATAATTTAAAGTTTCTTTAGTTACTCTAAACAAGGTGTTTTACTGGGTAGAGTGATGAATGGGTAGGTACTAAAGAATATTTTTCATTTTCCTTCTCAACTTCTGGCTTAAACATTTGTCTTTCAAATTTTACTTTAAGGTATTGAAACATACACACACACACACACACACACACACACACATCACACACATGCTTCTTTTTCCTTACATTGTTTGCACACTTTTTAATTGCCCTGATGCCATTGTCAAAATTAAGCAAATCTGTATTCATTCTTCAAGCCTCAGCTCAAACTTCTCTGTGAAGCAGACAAATTCCACATAGAGATTTAAAACATTCTATTCTGATTTTCTCATCATGTGCTATATCACTTTCAACTGAAATATTGCAAATTAGTTGGTTGACTAAAAACACAGATTCTGGGAGTTGAAGTGAAATTCACATTCAGTAGTTTTAACAATTCATCTTGAGTATATATCTTAAACACTTTGTGTTTCAGTATTCTCACCTATAAAATGTGAATGTTGAAAGCACAGGTCTCCTTTGTTTATAATTGATGATGCTTGTAATATGCTTATACAAGTTCCTGGCAATTAGAAAACAGTAATATTAGCTCTCTATGATTATGTGTATTACACACAAATATTTATATTCATAAATGTACAAATTTTTCTTATTGCAACTATTTACATGTGTTCCTAAAACCCTATGTTAATTATTTCTTAAATGAAGAAAATGGGTTTATTATATTTTCAAAATCCTTATTTTTCTCTTGTTGCATGCACACAATAGAAGCTAAATGTTATAGGAAATGTTATATGCATAACCTGCTTTGGTCACCAATTATGCAAAATTAGGCAAATGGCAGATGTCCTATATGTAAAGATTGTTTAGGGAAAAGTAGCTTTTAATATCTTGCACTTTCAACATATGTGACCTGAGAAAAGTTCTGAAACAACATGTCCCAATTAACAAAGTGTCACTAAGTTACTGAGGGCCTGGCTAATATGCTGAGGCTGTGCTTGAACCTATGATCTTCGTGTCTCAGCCTCTCAAGTACTGGGATTACAGGTGTGTGCCAACAAGTCCAGCTTTATTCCTTATTTTTAGCAGAATTTATATAAAAAAGCCTTGAAAAGATATGATGCAAAAAGATGCTTACGGTTCTATTAAATGAAGTTATTCTAAATGGATGAAGATGGCATATACAAGACAAGACAGGAGAAAAGGAAATAGGCAATTTCCTCCAAATGATAGAATTTTATGGCAGGCTAAAATTAAGGGAAACTCTTTTTAGTGTTCCCTTTCCTCTTCCTGTTGAATTTTGCATGTGCTTTAAAGGATGTTTCAAGTATTACCTCTGTTAATCTTTGGAATGCGTATTTCAGTTTTCAAGCATAGACAGATAACAGGTATTAGCTAATAATGGGCTCATTTTGACCCTAGCTACAATTTAAAAATTGGCCTCATAATAAAGTCTCATGCTCAACTGTTGCTAAAACATTAAGAATTTATTCCTTAAAATGAATAGGATCTTTTTTCATAAATGAGTAATTTGATTGTATTACAATGAACTAAATAGTGCCTTTTTTTTTTTTTTACATGAAATCAGGTCCATTTTGCCTTTTTTCAATTTGCCTGTTAATGAACTCTGAAAGCATTTTCTTTTTAGCCATTTGCTTCTAAGACTCTATTCTCTCTTGACTTTTGCTCACTGTTGATTCACTTTTGATCTCTGGTTCTTATATTTGATCAATACTCATTTTTGAAACTAAAAATGTGCTAATCATAGATTTTGAATATATGCTTTAAATGATGGGAATATTATCCACAGCTCCTATGATAAAAAAAAAAGTTGCTTGATGATAGTCTTACATTTTTTCTTGTAATAAGCAAAAAATGTCTGTCATTATATTACAACACTATTACAACAATATTTATAAACTAAAATATTAGTTGAAGAGAACTGTATAAAAATGAAAAATTTTGTAATAGAACCTAGAATGTCATGACAGTAAAATGAAATTATAGACATGGAATTTTTAAAAATTATACCTTTCAACCGTGTATGGTGGCACATACTTGTAATCCAAGTATTTAGGAAGCTGATACCAGAGTATTGCAGGTTCAAGGACAGCTTCAACAAATAGTGAAACTCTCATTAACCTAGACAGATCTTGTTTCAAAATAAAAATAAAATAGGGCTGGAGGTGTAACTCAGAGGTAGAATGCCACTGGGTTCAATCCCCAGTGTCTCACACATACAGACAATTATATCTTTCAAATATTTTTTCAAGATTAAAATGAAGCTACCATCTCATTGAAATGATTTTTCTTCAGATATCTTATATTTTTGAAGTGATATAGTTCACCTCTTTATTTTGACAATGACTTTTAAAAATTTAATGGACCATCTTAGAAAAATGTCATTCTGATTCCGATTCATTTTTTGTTTCTGTTCTTTCTATTATTAATTTATATTCTATACAAATGATAAAGATAAAATGACACAATAAAATTTATTATAATCCCCCTAGTTATTACATAACATTCTGTATTTCTGTGCATGTCAATATTGGTGATTTCATAATTATTAAATTTTGTTACTAGAATAAAGAAAAAGAGACATACAGGTCTTTAACTCATGCAATTAGTTTGAAAAAATGCATAACAATGAGTCTTATATTCCACTACTCAAAAGATTTATAAAAAGTTATTTTCTGGAGCTGGGTGCAGTGGTGCATGCTTATTATCCAAGTACTTGGAAGGTAAAAACAAGAAGATCACAGGTTGGAGACCAGCCTCAGCAACTATAATGGTTTGGATTTAGCCCTCACAGAAACAAAGGAGCAATGTTGGGAGTGAGGCTTAGTTGCTAAGGTTGGGTCCTGGGGAGTTTGGCCTTGGAATTATAAAAGGGCTCTTCTCCCCCTACGTGTGTTCTCTCTCTCTCTCTTTCCTTCTGACCTCCATGATATGAGAGTGGAACGTCCTCTCTGCTTCCTGCTGGCATGCCCTGAGCTCCTCAGACCCAGTCTGACATGGACTGAACCTCAAACACTGTGAGCAGATCAAGCATCCTTCCTCTAAGTTGTATGGTCAGTTGTTTTGGATTATGGCAGTAAAAATGTTGACCAAAATAGCAATTTAGTGAGATCTTCAGAATTTTAGTGAGAACCTATTTCAAAATAAAAAGTAAAAATGGCTAGCTGTGTATCTGGACATAGAAGGTCCCTGCATAAAGTCAACAGAACTAAATAAAATGATAATAATAAATAAAATATAAAAAATATTTTCTGTGTATGCTAATAGCTTTGATATATGGAATATTGATTTATCTGCATAAATTACAACTCACGCATCAGCAGTAGATTTGTATGGTGGCAAACAAAGAAGAATTCTAAGGAGAGATGTTGCTTAGAGTTTAAAATCAAATATTAATTTGAATTCCATTACTTGTACCTAGATGTGTGTGACTTCAGAAAATTACCTAGACTTTTCTAATCTTTTATTTTCTCCAAAATAAATGGAAATCTAAATAAATTTAAAATGAACAATTAGTACTTATTTGTCTGGGGCTTCCATGTAAAAAAAATGTTGTGCCAAACAACAAAACATGATTTTCTCACAATTTGGGGAGTTAGAAGTCCCAGATCAAGGTATTGACAGGTGTAGTGTTTCTTGAATCCCTTTTTTTCTTTCTTTTTTTGGTACTGGAAGCTGAACTCCAAATAATTCTACCTCCAAGATACAACCCAAGTTGTATTTTTTTTTGAGACAGGGTCTCACTAAGTTGCTGAGGGTCTTGCTAAGTTGTTAAGGTTGACCTAGAACATGCAATTCTCCTGTCACAGCCTGAAGAGTACTGAGATTATAGGCATATGTCACCATCCATGCCCACCTGAAGCCTCTTTTTGATTTTCAGATGGTTGGTCTTTTGTCTATGTGAATGCATCCCAGGTTTCTCTCTGTGTTCCAATTTCCTCTTCTTGTATGGATATAGTCAGTTTAGAGTAGAGTTCACATTAATAGTCTCATTTAACTTAATGACTTCTTTATAACTCTGTCTCCAAATACAGTCATATTCCTAGGTAATGAGGACTAGGGATTTAACATACAACTTCCAGGGGCACACAATTCATCCCAGTACTTTACCTAAACCATTGGTTTCTGTATTTTGACCATGTAATAATACTATTTTAGTAATTATTTAAACCAAGATTCCTACCTCCATTCAGACCTATTAAATTGGAATATTTGCAATTGGGGCCTGATTTGTTCCTGGCACACAATAAGCATATGTATGCATATGCTATGTGTACCAGCAATGTAATCATTAATGTTTCATAGTAGTACTAGTCTTTATGTAGCAATGGTGCTTTAGGTAGCAGTATTTGTATTAGTGATGATGGTAGACATCATTTCTAAGTTTCATATGGAAGTTTAATTAAAAGGACAGAATCTTGGAGATATAAAGGGGTTAGTATTGCATGGTCTTCACAGATACAGACTCTATTCTCTATTGTTGCTATAAAAAATTATCACAAACTTAATGGCTTAAAATGATCCCCATTTAGCATTCCACAGTGGTGTGAACCAGAAGTCCAGGTAGTCAAGGGGCTCTTGATTGGAGACTTGAGGAAAGAATTTGTTTCCAAGCTCATTCAAGCTGTTGGCATAATCCATTTTTTTGTGACTATAGGTCTGAGCCTTTTGTTTCTTGTTGATTGTCATCTAGACATCCCTCTGCTCCTTCAGGCCATGCTCCTCATTCCCTGGTGGCTGCCTCTGGGATCAAGCCAGTAACAATGCATTAAGTCCTTCTTACACCTTAATCTCTTTGCAGTCCCTCTCTGCCACCAGCTGGAGAAAATGTTCTGCTTTTATAGAGACTCATGTGATTAGATCAGGCCCATCTCAATGTTATCCCCATATTAAAGTCAACTGTGCCATGAAACATAATCACAATTGTGATATTTAATCATATACACAAGTTTTCAGGATAGAGCCATAAAATAATTGGGGGTCATTTTTAGAATTTCTGTCTACCACACCAACTCTTCAGGAAAGCACTTTCACTCTAATTTTCAAATTCTTGCCAGAGAGCTTAATGGTTTTGTGGTACTGAGCTATTTACCCTTTAATGTCATAGAATTTTTCATCTATAAAATTGCATCTATAATAATAGCATTTACCTCAAAATATTGGATTAAACTATATGACGTTTGCACATCTTTGGTTTCCATGACACCTCTTAAATAGCTATGCTAAATAAGTGGTCTTACTCTGAAATTGTTATTGATAATATTGTTAATACTGCAACAACTGAGTTGTTTTTGCTATCATCTCAGCTACTCTCAGTGTGTCACAATATAGGTATAGTAGCAAATGAACTCAGGCTTAATTAAGAGAGATTTCCCATATATTTCATTTCACCACATTCAATAAGAATTTAACATAGAAAATATTAAATATAATAAATATCTGTGTGTCCACTAATGGAAACTAACAAATGTTCATATTTTGCTATGTTTCTTTTAATGACTTTTATGAAAGAAACTAAACACTGTGAAGTTTACCTTTGTTTCAGTACCTACCAGTTTTTAAATTATCTGTTGCTTTAAAAGAACTATAATCATGGTTGTAATATGCATCTCCCTGGCCAGACACAGTAATTCCAGTACTTGGGAGACTGAGAAATGATGATTGCAGGCTTGAGGCCAGCACACAGTAACTTGGTGAAACCCTGTTTCAAAGCATTTTTAAAAAGTCTGAGTATATAGCTCAGAGGTAGAATGCTCCTGGGTTCAATCCTCAGCACTCAGCACATACCCACATGCTTATGCACGATTTCTCTCTCTTTTCTCTCTCTCTCTCTCTCTCTCTCTCTCTCTCTCTCTCTCTCTCTCTCTGTGTGTGTCTCTCTCTCTCTCTCTCTCTCACACACACACACACACACACACACACACACACACACACACACAATGTACTGCCTTAGCTATTGCTATATGTTGATATTTTCATTAGATATGGGTATATGTCTATAGTTTTTAGAGATGTTATTCTATAGTTATTATTTGCAATGTTTTCACATCAAACATGAGAACTTCAATCTTTCCAAATTGAAAAAATAAGTCTAGTAGACATCATAAAACATTTTTATGAGTAGAGTATAAAGA
>PVLC010029602.1:0-20092 GCA_004027655.1 Graphiurus murinus
TTCCAGTTTCCTGCATATGGCTAGCCAGTTTTGCCAACACCATTTGTTAAAGAGGCTATCCTTTTTCCAGTGTATATTTTTGGCTCCTTTGTCAAAAATCAGTTGACTGTAAGTCTGTGGGTCTGTTTCTGAGTCTTCTATTCTGCTCCATTGGTCTATGTATCTATTTTTGTGCCAATACCATGCTGTTTTTATTACTTTGGCTTTGTAGTAAAGTTTAAAGTCAGGTATTGTGATGCCTCCTGCATGATTTTTATTGCTAAGAACTACCTTGGTATCCTGGGCTTTTTGTTTTTCCAGATGAATTTAAGGACTGATTTTTCTATGTCTGTGAGGAGCGTCCTTGGCAATTTCATGGGTATTGCATTGAATTTATAGATCAGTTTTGGGAACCACCCCCTTTTTAGAAAAGAAAAATTGCTTAGCCCTACCTGAACCCCCTGCATGCTTCCACCACCCCCTTATTTTTATTTAGTGCTTTCTGTTGCACATGAGGCTTCTATTGATCCCCCAATCACCAACTTTAGAGATCTGTGCTTGAAAATAAGGGATTTGATGGGCAACCAATGGAGTTAGCCATATTGTTTTTCTAACATAATTATTAGGTTGTTTTGGTGTACTGGGAATTGAATCCAGGGGCATTCTACCGCTGATCTATACTCCCAGCACTTTTTATTTTGAATCAGGGTCTTGCTAAGTTGCTGAGTCTGGACTCAAATCTGAGGTCCTGTCTCAGCATCCCATGTACTGTGAGATTACAGGCGTGCCACACCAGGATATTCATTTACTTTAAATTAATATTTTTCTCAAAACCAGAATTAGAAGGACAAGCCCTGATTTGCCCAAATATAGTAAACAGGATCTCTTTAAGTTTGTTAATAATATTACTATTTTGATATGAAGATTGCAGACATGTGTAAAGCTATCAAAGTATAAATCAATTTCTCTGAGTCTTTTCACTTAGAAGATTATAAAAGACTTGCTTTCTCACCTGTAAAGATGAGGATGGGGTCCCAAACTATAGGATTTTAGTATGATAGGCCCTGCTTGGGAAACTAACCAGCTGATATTTCCAGAAAATAGATTTCTATGATTATTTTTTGACCAGAGGAATTCTTTTCTAATTTTCAATCGGAATGGATGAGAGATTTGCTCTTATTTATGTATGTATGTATTTTTTATTTATTTATGTATTTATTTATTTATTCTGTCATCTTCTATCCTAAACACTAAAGACTTGGTTTGGGGTATGTTCAATGAGTAAAAGATAACACTGAAGAAAAAACTCAAATTTCAGTGTAATGTCTAGCTGTACAGCTGTACTTTTTTGATTCAAAAATTTGTCCCGCAGCCGGGCATGGTGGCGCACGCTTGTAATCCCAGCATTTGGGAGGCTGAGACTGGAGGATCCGGGTTCGCAGCCAATCTCAGCTACCTAGTGAGGCCCTCTGCAACTTAGTGAGACCCTGTTTCAAAATAAAGAATACAAAATAGGGAGAATGCCCCTGAGTTCAATCCCCAGTACTGCAAGAAAAAAAAAAATTGTCTCGCAAGCCGGGTGTGGTGGCACATGCTTGTAATCCCGGTATTTGGGAGGCTGAGATTGGAGGATTGCAGGTTTGAGGCCAGCCTCAACTACTTAATGAGGCCCTCTGCAACTTAGACTCTGTTTCAAAATAAAGTATAAAAAAATAGAGGTGTGGGTGTAGCTTGAAGGTAGAATGCCCCTGAGTTCAATCACCAGTACCGAAAAAAAAATTAGTCAGTGCAGTCATTCTTTAGCTCAGAATATTGTGTTATTTTTGCCATTCTACTTTGTTCCCCTTTTGAAAACCGATAGCCAGATTACTAGCAAATCAGTCTCTTTTCTTTTTGTTCCATTGCTTCATTCTCTAAGGTTAAGGTACTACTTGACACTTTTTTCCTTTCTCTCTGTGTTGTCTTCATATCCCTGATTAATGAGCACCTACTATGGGCCAGGTACAGTACTGAGGGGACATAGTTTACTTAGAAATAAAAACATCAGCTCTAACAAATTATATTACGTGACATAAGTAAACCAGTACTATTAAGATAAATTATAGAAAGAATTAGGATAAAATTCTGCATAGGGTACTAATAGAGTACAGAGGAAGGATTCCATGTCAAACTAGAGGGAAATGCACAATTCTTGGAGAAGCTGGTGACAGTCATTGTGACCACAGAGTAGTTATCCAGTTCGAGAAATGGGGAAAAGGGAGTTTCAGGTAGAGGGTGCAAGTATAAAAGTATGAAGTTGTGAGAGAGCTGAATATATTTAGTAAACTATATACATGAAGCTGTAGTTTTGTGCTCTAGTTGGTTGCTGTTTCTTTTATTTACTCTCTACATGTCTATTTCATTTTTTTTTCTGTTGCACATTAGTTTCCTGTGTTGTTCAGTTCAAATAATGAAGCATGGCTATCAATATCCTTGTTTGTTTATTTATTTTAGTGATACTGGGAATTGAACCCAGGGTCATTCTACCTCTGAGGTACACTGCCAGCCTTATTTTATTTTTTATTTTGTAACAAGGTCTCACTAAATTTATGAGGTCCTGCAATCCTGTCTCAGTCTCCCAGGTACTGGTATTATAGGCGTGCACCACCATGCCTGTTGCAACATCTGAATTTTATATCTTATAGTCTAGGCACATGGAGGAGAATTCTGATTCAATACCATATGCCCATGGGAAAATTAACTGTGGCCTGGTTTAGGTCTGGTATCTTCCCTTGGGGACAAGTTAATTACACTTTGAATTAGAATTTGGGCAAGATTCATGCTCCTCTCCACTAGGATTAGGTACCTACCCCAGTGAAAATCAATTGTGGCAGATGGAGGGAGTGAATTAGTAGGTGGAGTGAGGGTTGGTAAAGGGCAGTTCTCAGAAAGGGACATGTGTGATGGTGGGTAGGCAAAACAATACCTGTCATCTTTAGGAGCCATTGCAGCAGCATCCAGATAAGAGACAATGACAGTCTGAACTGAAAGGGAGAGATGGAGAGATGTCAAGAAAGAATTAACTGAACTTGATGATTGATTGGGTGTGAGTGAATGAAGGAAGAGCTGTAGTGTTTTACTCTTTCATTCACTCAACAAAAACATTTTCTGAGTGCTTGCAGTGTGCTAGATATAGTCAGAGCTACTGAGGATATAGCAGTGCCCAAGATCAAGTTATTAGAAGGAAAACCCACAGACCTCTGACACAAAGTGTACCCTCACATTAAGCAGTTCTCCAATTCTCTGGACACTACCCAGAGTTAGTGCAGACACCACAAGTAAAGTACTTGGCCACACAAGACTGCCTCCCACATTAGATACCACCAGTTCTTCTGAACTATTTGGTATAAATCTGGGGTTCCCATGACCAAGTTCTTGGGTTTATTAATTTGTTAGAATGTCTCACAGAACTCACAGAATGTTTATTTTAAAGACCATTTCAAAGAATACAGATGAACAGCCAAATGAAGAGTGACGTAAGATGAGGTCTGGCAGTGTCCTGCGCATAGGAGCTTCTGTCCCTGTGGAGAAGGGTGTGATACATGCCTTCTCAGCATGTGGATGTGTTCACTTGGATGTATTCACTGAGCAAGCATTCCATTGGTCTGGGTTTCTAATGGAGGTTTCATTGTATAGGCATGGCTGATTAAATCATTGGCCATCAGTGTTTGAACTTGATCTCTGGTCTTTCTCTCCTCTTTTTCTCCTTCCCAGAGGTTGGGAGGATGAAGCTGAAAGTTCCCTCTAATCAGACATGGTTGGTTCTTCTGGCCATGAGCCACCAGTCATATTATTAACAAACAAAAAGACACTAACTTCCTGTCTTAAAATTCCAACAGATCTAGATGCTCTTGTGTTTATAACTAGGAGACCAAGACCTAATATTGTAACAAAAGATGCTCCCATCGCCCCTTGTCACTCAGAAAATCACAAGTTTTGGGAGCTCTGTGCCAGGAATTGAGAGGGCAGGGACCAAATGTATCAAATGTATATTTCTTATTATATATGCATGTGTGAGTGTATATATATATATTTTGGGGGCGGGCAGTGCTGGATGTTGAACCTATGGGCATTCTACCTCTGAACCACACTCCTGGCCCTATTTTATTTTTTATTTTCAGACAGTCTCACTAAGTTGCAGAGGGCCTCACTGAGTTGCTGAGGCTGGCCACGACCTGCAATCCTCTTGTCTCCACCTCCCAAGAACTTGGGATTACAGGTGTGTGCCACCATGCCCGGCATCCTAGTCATATTGTTCACAGAACTTCTACTCATGGATGACACCATGTTTCTGGCTTAGGTGACAGGAATAATGGTGGTGCTGTTCATTTGGGTTTGAAAGAAAAAAGGAATGAATTCATTTTGAGATGTTAAGTTTGAGGTGATAATGGAATATCCAGTGAAAGTTGGATAAATGGATTAGGGACCCAGAGGGAAGGTAGATGAAATCTAGAATTGAAAGTCATGACCACCTACTGGTGATTGAAATTTTAAAAAATTATCATAAGGCAAAATCTACTCTGTGTGTGTGTGTGTGTGTGTGTTCCTGCCTGTGCACGTGCATGCCTGCATGTGTGTACAGCTGTCACCACATATGTTATGGTGCAGGTTACATCATGATATCCCTTTCTAGTTACACCCTTCCCCACCTTATAACCCTGGAAACCAATGAGCTATTCTCCATCTCTGTAGTTTTCTTTCTTTTTTTTTTTTGAGATTATTATATAAATATTTTATGATCATGTACTATAGTATATGACCATTTAAGATGGGCTTCTTTCACTTGGCATAATGCCTTTGAGATTTATCCAAGTTGTGTTAAGCAGTAGTCTGTTCCTTTTTATTGCTGAATGGTATGCCGTTGTGCGAATGTATCAGGCTTTGTTTATTCATTCACCCGCTGAACATTTGGGTTATTTCCAGTTTGGGGTGATTATAAATCAAGCCTCTATAAACATTCATCTGCAAGTTTTTGTGTAAACATCAGTTTTCATGTCTCTAGGGTCAATGCCTAGGAGTGGAATTAATGAATCATATGGTAACTGTATGTTTAACTTCATAAGAAACTGCTGAACTATTTTCTAGAGTAGATATACCATTTTCATTCCCACTAGCAATGTATAAGAGTTCCAATTGCTTCATATCCTTGGTAGTACTTGGTTTGTCAATTAAAACAAAATTTTTGAGCTATTCTATTAAAAATGCAGTCATAGCTCATTCTCCTCTGAGTTTGCTTTTCTCTACTGGCTAATGAACCTCTTTTTACATGCTTATTTGTCTTTTACTTATCTTCTGTGTTGAAGTGTCTTTCCAGATCTTTTGCCCATTATTTATTAGGTTGTTTGGCTTTTTTAGTATTGAGTTTTGAGAGTTAATTATATATTCTAGATACATGTCTGTGGTTGGGTGTGTGTTTTGCTTATTCTTTTAACAGTGTTTGATGTATTTATCTTTTTTAAAAAATGAATCATGCTTTGGTATCATATCTAAAAGTTCAGGGCTGAAGCTGGGCATGGTGGTGCACGCCTGTAATCCCAGTATTTGGGAGGCTGAGACAGGAGGATCACAGGTTCAAAGCCAGCCTCAGCAACTTAGTAAAGCTCTCAGCAACCTAGCAAGACCCTGTTTCAAAATAAAAAGTAAAATAGGGCTGGGGTATAGCTTATAGGTAGAATGACCCTGGTTCAATCCCTAGCACAACATACACACACACACACACACACACACACTTCAGGGCTGGGGGTGTAGCTCAGTGGTAGAGAGTGTGCTTAGCATTGCAAACCCTTGGTTTGTTGTCCAGCAACAAAACAAAACCAATGACAAAGAACCCAAAGCAAGACCAAAACACAAAAGCAAAAAAAAAAAAAAAAAAAAATCTTCCCCAAACTCTGCCTAAACATAGGTTATAAATATTTCTCTTATTTTTTCTTAAAGTTTTACATTTGGATTTATATTATGATTTATTTTGAGTTCTTTTTTATATAAGGTATGAGGTTAAGGTTGATATGTTTGGTTTTTCAATATGGATATGCAATTGTTACATTGCCATTGTTGAAAATATGATCTTTTCTCTTTTCAATTAGTTTTGGACTATTGGTAAAAATCAGTTGCTTGCCTTATTTGTTTGGGTCTGTTTCTGCACTATCTATTCTGTTGATTGGCCTATGTTTTTATCTTTTTACCAAGAGTGCATTGCCTTGGTTACTGTAGCTCTATAGCAAGTCTTAGACTAGGATAGTGATACCTTTAACTTTGTTCTTTTTCAAATTTCTTTTAGCCAGTTTAGATCCTTTGCCTTTCTATATATAGTATAAAATTAGTTTGTCTATATCTATGCAAAAAGTCTTCTGGGGTTTTGGTTTGAATTGCATGAAATTTATAGTTCAATTGGAGTAGAAAGAACATTTTTGCCAGGTGGGGTCTTTTAGTCCATGAATATTTATTTAGATCTTATTTGGTATCTCTCCATTTATTTGGGTCTTACATCATTCATCAGCATTTTTTATTTTCCAGCATACAGATCTGGTCCATATATTATTTGATTTATAAATATCTCATTATCATCATTGTCTCCTTTTCCCCATCCCCCTTTCCCTTTCTCCTCTGGTATTATTTTTTCAAATTTTAAGTTTTAATTATACATTGCTAATATATAAAACATATGTATGTATAGACATATAAATGATTGTTTTTTGTCTATTGGTGTCCTGTGATTTTGCTAAACTCACTTATTAGTTATAAGAATTTTTGTTGTTGTTATTTCCTTTGAATTTTTTAAGTGGACAAAGTCTTCTGAGAATAGGGGGAGTTTTATTTCTTCCTTTCCTTTCCTTTCTTGCTCTTTATTATTTTTCTTATCTTATGGTACTTGCCAGTACTTCTAGTAGGATAGTAGCCAAGAGTGATGAGATATGGGTGTCTCTTCCTGATCTTAGTGGGGAAACATCCAGTCTTTCACCAAATATGACATTAAACTAGATTTTTTATAGATGTTCTTTATCAAGTTAAGAGAGTTCCCCTCTATTTCTAGTTTTGTAGTTTCTTTTCTTTTTTTTTCAGGTGTTGAATTTTTTTAAATGCTTATGTATTATGTGATTTTTCTTCTCTCTTCTTTGAAGCATTAATGTGGTGGAATACATTTAATGATTTTAAAAAATGGAACTAACAGCATTTTGTGGATAAAGCCAACTTACTTATAGTGTGTTATACTTTTTAATGTTTTGATTTGCTAAGTTTTTTGAGGACTTTTGTTTCTATGTTCATAAGCAATATTTGGTCCTTTTTTTTGGATGTGTTTTTATATGGTTTGCTATCTGAGTAATTCTGTAATTCTGCCCTCATAAAATGAGTTAGGAGTGTCTCTTCCTTTTCTGTCTTCTGGAAGAAATTTTGTAGAATTAGTGTTGTTTCTTTTTAAATGTTTGGTGAAATTTACCTGTGAAGCTATTTGGGCCTGGCGATTTGTTTTTTCATAAAGGTTTATTTTATTTTTAGCCACAAACTTAAAAGTCATAGTAATATTAAAGTTACCGGTTAATCTGGGTGAGTTTCAGTAGTTATTATTTATTAAAAGGTATATTTAAGAAGCAGGTTTTGCTACTGAATAGCTGTGTGACCTTGGGGAAATTACTTTAGCTTTAATCTCTGTGGTCCTTAATTTGTTCATCTGAAAAACCAAAGGGTTAGGTTTATTTATTTTTTATGGTTTTTTTAAAGTTTTTAAATTTTATAATCTTGGTAGAAAAAAAATGTTTGAAGTTTACATGAAAAAATTCTGAGTCAGTTTATTGATTTGTCTGTCATTTATTGAGCATTGGTTTATCTAGATTCATTTTGCCTTTAATAGATGTTTCATATTTTATTCTAATGAAATGATTATTTTTTGATGAAAAATGTGAGTAGAAGCAAGCATATTTATGCATTTATACTTGGTATACTTATGGTATGTGAAAAATTACTTTCATAAGCTAATTCATAAGAAGATGTAAGTCATATGTGATAGTTTTTAAAGTTACTTTCTTGAAAAATTAAATGATCAATTTGGAATTTTGAAAATAGTAGAAATGCATTTCTCTCTTGGTGATTTCATGATTAAAAAGTCATTAATTTTTGGCTACTTAATAGAGATGATATCTATGTAACTATTTATGTAAAGTCATCTTTTAAAGGTGGCACATTGCTCTGCATTCTGTATATTTGTTGGGTTAAAGTGAGAGTAGCATACAGATTTACTGCTGAAGGAAACATTAAGTTGCAGGCTGCAGCTGGAGGATTTTACGTAGGCACCTGTGGGTTTGAGTGCGTTCAATATACAGACTGCAGTAGGAGGCTGGCACTGACTCTGCTGACTCCAGTACACTCCTTCACTGCTGTTCTGCCGATGTCTCCACTGTCCAGAAGACAAACAAAATGGTGCAGCACGTTCAGGGCTTGGGAAAAAAATAACCATCAATATGATTCAGAGGTGGGTTTGCTACAATGAACGGGAGAGAAAATTGTTTAACTAGACTAAAGGATTAGGTATAGTTCAGTATGTCAGATGTTCTTAGCTGTTTTAATATTAAATTATGGCTGCTTAAGAATGAAACTGTTACAGTTCTGAAATCTGCATGTCTTCTATATATAAGAGCTTCAGGTATATTGCATGTGTAACATTAGTAAATGCATGTATGGTAGCTTATAAACAGATTTATTTCTATTAAATATGTGTATATATATAGACATAGATATAGATGTGTTCATGAAAGCTTTTTTCCTATTATTAGAGTTTTTAAAAAGTAAGCACTTATGTGTTTTATATTTTCTCTTTGCACATTTGTCGCAGCTCCTGCCAATATTTCTTTCCTTATATTGTTTATTTTATAATAGCAGAAAGCATTAATAGAACATTCTCTGGTGGGAGATGGAAAAATCAGTAGAATGAACACTGAAGTTGGCACTTCATATTTTATTGATGACTGTAATGCAGTGTGAGTTCGCATTGCACATAGTCATGATTTAAATGATTACCTCTTCTATGAAAGCAAAATGTTTGTAAGAACGGCCATGTTGTAGACAGTGCGTTTAAAATACAGGAGAAGTAGGGCAAGAAAAATTTCTCTGTCCTGGGTTTCTTGAGCAATGCTTAGCAGTGACTCAAGGCACTGTCATTTTAGAAGTACGGTAGAGAAACAATTGAACATCATGCTTAGAAAGAAAAACATGGAGGTTTAGTTCCCACCCCCTCCCGGAAGCACATTGCTTATGTACTCATATATTTTAGGCTTCTGTGGCTACATGTTACTTGGGAGCTGTCCAGTGGAGACAAGATATGTTTTCTTAAGCCACACCCATCAGATTCAGCTTTTTATGCTCTGGGGCACTATTTTAATCCTGTGCTGATTTGTAGCCGTCATCTGTGGGATGCCTTTGAGTTGTAAAAAGAAAGAATGTACTATATTTACAGGTTCTAGCTTAATATGTTTTCGAACATCAGAGTTACTGTATTCATAGCACAGAAGAGCAGTATTGAAGTTATGCAGCATTATCCAGAGAGAGAGAGAGAGAGAGAGAGAGAGAGAGAGAGAGAGAGAAATGAGAATGAATATATTTGTATAGTTCCATTACAAGTGTACTCCAAATATTCTGATCATATAGATAACAATGCTGCTGGCATGTTATTTTTATTAGTATTATGCGTATGGCAGATTTCAGATTTTCTTATTTGAAAAAATATTTGCCCAATCATCTTAAATTCTTGACTTAATTTTTTCTATGCTTTAAAAAAATTTGCAAGAGATTCAGGCTGAGCTTAAAAGTCTATGTTCTATTCCATAGTAAAGATGTTTTGTATGTGATAAGGATTAACAACTGTATGACTCTGTCTGCCACTCTGTTAGATTACCTCACTTGCTTTACTATAGACAGAAATAATGAGTAATCAGCATTCATTTTAGTCATCTGCAGAGTGCTCACATTGTATATTTTCAAAACCTCTCTTAGACAAAGCATATTTCAATTTTCCCAATAAGAAAACAAATTTGTACTATATTCCTTTGATTTTATTGAACACAGAATAATAGCGAATTTTTATGTGCCAAATTTGAGTGACAACAAATAGCTAACTATAGGTTGGGATAAACTATATTATTAGAGTATTTCATGTATCTAAAGCGTTATATAACCCTGATGGAATGTTGCAGATGAAACAAAGAAATCTGATTGGTTCTTTACAGAACACAGCAGCCTAGAAATCTATTCTAACCAGAGGCTTCCACAGCAGCCTGGGTAGTTAGTTAGCATCACAGTAGAAACAGAAATGCCTTGAGATGAGGAGGGGTTTGGAAGAGAAAGTGAAATTGCTAAAGCTCTTCCTTAATCCTTATCTTTGACTTTTGATTTCCTTGCAGGCTTTTTTCTCCCTTCCAGACCCTCCCTCTTTTTTGCTTAGCTTATTGTTACTTTGAGTGTTATATTCTATCAAGCCAAGGAATTTTTAAAATAGCATTATTTAATAAACTAGGAGGGTCTCTAAAAAAAGTTTTATGTTAAGCAATAGAATGGGTTAATGAATAATAATTTCTGAACATATATTAAATATAGATGAGTGAGACTTGTTGAGGCAAGGGGGAGGATGTGATGGAAAAGACTTCTGAAGAATAGGACACTAATAGTAACTCTTTGGCCTACCCTTTTCCATCATATTAAAATTGCATTAGATAATTTGTCATCTAAGACTTCAGTGATGCTTGGTAAGGGCACATTGTTATTGACGTTCAAACAGCAGGATGTTGCAAGTCAAAAACAGGTGGAGAATTGTTTGCTGTCTGCTGGCTATTAGAAATACCCTTGAGATGTGAGAATAATATGTGTTAGCTTTTATGTATTTATTATTCTTGGCTAAATGGTCTGCTGAACTATAGCTGTAAATTATAGTACCAAAAATGCAACCCTTGTGTGCTTTTGCAGAAAATATTTAAAACATGCTTATTAGTTTATTCTGTTAAAATTTGAAAATTCTTATATTTAAAGGATAATGGGTTAACTTCATTTATAGAATCTGGGGAAGGGAAAAATTACTGTGAGCAGAAATGAGTATTTAAATTGAGAGAATAAGTTATATTGAAAGGAAATATAGAAGCATTATAAAATAAAGCATACTTAAAGGGAAAATCTAATATATAGGTATGTTCTGATAAATATCAACTATGTCTTGTAGGTCCCACTTTTGTGCTTATTTTCTAAATTATCCAGTATGCTAATACAGTCAGGCTGAAGGCAGCTGTATGCAAGTGTTACAAGCTGAAAACAAAATGGCTGGCAAGGATTAGTACTGTAAATTTGCGACAGAGAGCTGGATGCAATTAAGCTATCTTTTGTTGAACGAGAATGTTGCAAAGTAAGATGATGAGGGAATGACTGTTGTATGAGATGTTTTTGACAATAAATGAACGTTGTTTTATTAAGGAAAATGTATAAATGCTCTATTACAGCATTAAAAAAAGGTTTTACACTATAAAGAAACTCATTTTCAACTAAGCTATTAGAAAAACTCTTGTTAGTATTCATTTAGCTGTCATTGCCTTTGTATAATTCTAAGACCCAGGTAGTTTTTGAGGGTATTATTTATGAATCTTTCAGATTGATAATATAGTTAAAGGCAAAATGAAATTGGAAGGGTTTATTCTTGGAATGGGAGAAATTGAAAGATAAGGTTCTAAAAGTTTTAATTATGAGTATTTTAGATTAGTCTACATTAAAGATGAAAGAAATATAATAACAAGAAAATTTAGAGATAATAATAAAAATATGATTTACAGAATGACAACATCCATAGATTTGTATTTTAGGAAAGATTTATTTTCTACATATATATTAAAAAGCCTGGATAGATTAATAAACAGCTTCAGGAATTAATTACTTAAATAAGTTCAAGACTGTACATTAGCTCACATGTCTATCTCTTTTGGTAGAATGGCTACATATTTTAAGAAGACAGAAATGCAAATTTGCCATCCATCTCTTCATCAGCACGTAGTACAAGGTCCCAAGCATTTAATGGGTTCTCAGTAACTGATGAATGAATAATAATAGCAAGCACATAACAGTAGTACATAAATACATATATAGCTTATATATACATATAAGTTTTCAGAACCTTATGGAATAAATTCTATTATTTTTCTTATTTAACAGTTGAAGAAATGGAGGCAGAAACATGTTAAGTGATTTGACCAAAATCATACAATAAATGGCAGAGCCAGGATTTGTACTAGTGTATTTCTAAACTCTTTTCATCATCTCTTCCTTCCGTAACTGAAGATTAAGATGTGATAGTATTCACCTGTATCCTTATCCCTCAGAAGCATACATTGTGTATGTATTCTGACAGAAATTGCAGAGCAGAGAAGACCTTTCTGCTACATCTTTCAAAACTGCTTTAACTGATATTTTGTTTTCTATAATCCTTTTTAACTCATTTGTGTATAACTGATAACTTTTATCATCATCAGTTAATGCAGGTGTACAGTTCTAATTGGTATTTAAAAGTTCATTGCAATTGTATATAGGAAGCAGTTGGACTATGTCCAGCTTGGAAAATGTATGAAGCTTTCTTTACTCCCTCAAATGGCACCAATATCGAATGAGACAGCAAGTCCAGTTGATTAAAACTTATGAATATTTCTGAGCTTTGCCTTCTCTTCACTTCTTCATGCTCACCTGATGATTTTAAAATGTAAATTACTGTAGCTTTTGAAATAAAACAAGGCATGGCTTCGCCTTGCCTTTATAATTTTTATTGTTGTAACTATATTCTAGCATAGATGCACACAGACATAGAAAATATAGATTCACACAGATAAATTTAGAATTTGGTTTAAAAAAATGTTTGAATCTCCTTTATCAGAGATGAGAAACCAGTTGTAAGTATATTCATAAACAATTTTTATTTTAGTATTGGGTGTTTTAAAATTTACTGAGGGGCTTTAGACATGGTGGTGTGTGCCTGTAATCCCAGTATTTGGGAGGTTAGACAGAAGGATTGCAGATTCCAGGCCAGCCATTAGACCCTCATCAATTTAGAGAGACTCTATTTCAAAATAATTAAAAAAAAAAATTAAAGAGAGGAGCTTAGAGATAGAATGCCCTCTGGGTTCAACCCCCAGTTACGACCCCCCCAACAAAAACCATTTTTTACTGAGAGGTATGTATTTCTTTTTTTTTTTTTTTTTTTGCTGTACTGGGGAATTGAACTCAGGGGCATTCTACCTCCGAGCTATACCCCCAGCCCTATTTTTTATTCTTTATTTTGAAACAGGGTCTCACTAAGTTGCGGAATGCCTCACTAGGTAGCTGAGGCTGGCCTCGAACCTGGATCCTCCGGTCTCAGCCTCCCAAATGCTGGGATTACAAGCGTGTGCCACCATGCCCGGCTCAGAGATATGTATTTCTATATCATTCTGCAACTTAGGTTTGTTTTTTTCCCCCCTATTGTTGTTTCTTTTATGTATAGTATTCTGTTTTATCAATACATTTTTTACTCATTTTCCTCCTAATAGAAATTTGAGTTTATTTTTAGTTTTGTTATTATTACTGGTGGTGGTGTGTATGATTACAAATAATTCTGTAGTGAGTATCCTTCAACACATACAGGAGGTTTTCTGGAGGCTACACCCAAAAGTAGAATTGCCAGGATGCAGGATTATTTGCATTTTCACATTTACTACATAATTATTGCTGTGGTACCAATTTGTATTTTTCTCAGAAATATTGAGAGTTTTTGTTTTGCCATATTCTTGCTAACGTTTATATGGTCAGACCTAATATCCCAATCAAATGGATGAAAGGTAATATCCCACTGATTTAACTTGTTTCCTTCATTACTAGTAAAGTTGAACATCCTTTCATGTGTTTATTGCCTTTAAGATTTTCTAGTTTGTTAATAATCTCATAACCTTTATGCATTTTTCTGTTGGATTATCTTTTTTAAAATTGATTTATAGGAATTCCTTATGTATTCTAGACATGGTTCAGCAAATTTTAACCTGCCATCTGTTTTTGTAAACCTGTGAGCTAAGAATGTTTTTTACATTATTTTAAACGATTTCAGAAAAAAAAGGTGTTTAAAGATGTTATTTTCATTACAGTGTGAAAATATGAAATTCAAATTTCAGTGTCCATGAATTTTATTGAAATACAAACACACACATTTATTTAAATATTGTCTATTCCTGCTTTTGTGCTAAAGTGTCAGAATTGAGAAGTTGTGACAAGAGATCATAAGATCTGCAAAGCCTAAGAAACTCTTTACTCTCTTATAGTTTACAGACCTCTTATTCTAGATTGTTGCCATAGAAATCTTCTCTCACTCTATAACCCTGTCTTAAAACTTTGTTTTTGTTTTAGGACCCAACTCTGAATGTCTGTTGAATAGAAGGTTGAATCTTAAATTTATTTGAAATTATCATTATTTTTCACCCTGCACGTTATTTTAAGAATCTTTCCTTACTCAGAGATGACAAATGTATTTTCCTATATTTTCTTGAAGTAGCTTGAAGTAGTTGTAACATTTTTTTTTTTTCACTTCAAATTTCTTAGATACATTTGATTTGTTTCTGTTAACTCTTTGGTAAGAGGATTATTGTGTGAGAAATGGATCCAATTATTTTTCTCATATAAAAAAGCCATTTACCCCCCCCCCCCAATTTGTTGTTGAACAGCCATTCCTTTCTTCAGTGATTTTTAATGCCAGTTTTTGCCTATATGAAGAGTCTGTTTTCTGGGTTCTTTATTCAATTTTCTTAATCTTTAATGAAATATTTCTTTATTCTATCTGGCCTTAATGATTAAGTACTTATTTTTGCTTATTATATTTACTTTTCCTTGTTTCTTGGGAGAAAAATGCAAAATATAGTATTCTAGGAAGAGCCTTACCAATGACAAATCTAGAGAAAGGAATATTGTTTTTCAATTTTGTATATTGTATGTACGAAGGCCATGTTATTAACTTTAACAGCACTTTTTTTTCTTAAAGCATTTTGATCCAAATTTTTCATTTTTATTACTATTATCATTATTAGGTACGTACAAATGAATGGTATTTTGTTAAGTACTTTAAAGATATATTTATGTATAACTAGTAAAATGTTAGGCTTAACATTTTGCTTATTCATTGTGCACCTTAAGCACTGCCATCAGCTTTTAAAATACTTGCATTTCTAGTGATTGCTCCATTTACAATTAGCAAGTCGACTTCGTTTTCATGTTATTAATCATCATCATTGATGCATAGCTACAGCATGAGAATCAAAACATTCTGTGTTTAGCAGAACTTTTCTTGATCTATAGATCAGTATTTCTGGAACATTTTGGATATATCAGGCAAGTATAGATTAATAACTCATCATGGCAAGTTATTAATTTTTTTTAGATTTAACTCTGCGCTTGTGAACTGGGTCTATAAAAACCTGTAAGCTTTGGGAGGCTGAGACCGGAGGACTGGGGTTCGTGGCCAGCCTCAGCTACCTAGTGAGGCCCTCCGCAACTTACTGAGACCCTGTTTCAAAATAAAGAATACAAAATAAGACTGGGGGTGTAGCTCAGAGGTAGAATGCCTCTGGGTTCAATCCCCAGTACCACACACACACAAAAAAACCTGTGAGCTTGTCATCTTTGTATTGTAGTAAGCTTTGAAAATATTTTATAGCAAAAGTTTGAAAAGAACTACAATACAGATGACATTATGTTAATCAGTGTTTTATTGGATATGAAATACTTCCTTTTCTCTTTAGAAGAAACGATGCTTTAAATATTTGCTTAAGAGCTAGCTATATATGTTGCTAGTCCCCAGATCTCTGCTTACCTATGAAAATTCTTAGTGAAGCTGAGTGTTGTGGTGCACGCCTGTAATTCCATTACTTGGGAGGCTGAGATAGGAGGATCGCAGTTTGAGGCCAGAGTGCAGTAACTTAGCAAGACCGTTTCAAAATAAAAAGGGCTGGGGTTGTAGCTCAGAGGGAGAGTACCCTTGGGTTTACTCCTCAGTACCCCTGCCCCCCATAAATTCTTAGTGATAAACAGAAGTCATTGAGATTGGTGTGGAGGTTAAGAACACAATGCTTTGGAATAATGCTGCTGATCTTCTTTTTATAGTAGAAGTTTGTATAAGAAAACACTGTATTCCTTAAACTGCATCCCAGACCACATCAATGACACCTATTGTTTTTTTCTTGAGCTTGATTTTTTTTTTTTTTTGCGGTACTGGGGACTGAACTCAGGGGCATTCTACCTCCGAGCTACACCCCCAGCCCTATTTTTTATTCTTTATTTTGAAACTGAGTCTCACTAAATTGTGGAGTGCCTCACTAAGTAGCTGAGGCTGGCCTTGAACCCGGATCCTCCGGTCTCAGCCTCCGAATGCTGGGATTACAAGCGTGCGCCACCACGCCCGGCTCCTGAGCTTGATTTTATTATGTGTTAATTTAAGAACTGGCCCTTGGGCCGGGCGTGGTGGCGCACACTTGTAATCCCAGCATTCGGGAGGCTGAGACAGGAGGATCTGGGTTCACGGCCAGCCTCAGCTACTTAGGCCCTCTGCAACTTAGTGAGGCCCTGTTTCAAAATAAAGAATAAAAAATAGGGCTGGGGGTATAGCTCGGAGGTAGAATGCCCCTGAGTTCAGTCCCCAGTACCGCAAAAAAAAAAAAAAAAACTGGACCTTGAACAAATTAATTCAATATATATATATATTTTTTCAAAGAATACCCACTGCAAATTAGACAAAACAATACTAAGATGAAAAAGGTTTTCAATGCTTGGAGTGTAGGTCAGCAGTAGAGTGCTTGCCTAGCATGCCGGAGGCCCTGGGTCTCATCCCCAGCACTGCCACAAAAACAAAACAAAAAGCTTTCAAAGGCACATTTTAACCATCCTATAGACCAGAGATAGTCATATAACTAAGTACTGTACTCTGTGGCAGTGCTGTAATACAGATATGTATAATGTGCTATAGAAGAATGGAAATGGAAGAAGGAACAATGAATTCTTCTGGTACATATCCAGAAAGTCTGTCTACAGAAGAGGAAATGACATTTGAGCCATCTTTTGGTGAAAGGATATTATTGATCATTCTGATGATAGATAAAAGATTCAGTATTAACCATATGCTTACTTTGTACCAAATGTCATGCTATTTTTTACACACGTGCGTGAGCACACACACACACACACACACACACACACATTTGTTTCTCACACGAACCATAAAAGGTATTCTTGTATCAACTTTACAGATAAGGAAACTGAAGTTCAGAGAATTCAGTTAGTTTTTCTAAAGTCATATAAAGAATAATGGTTCAAAGATGGAGTCCAACTCAGCTCTACTGGACACCAACACTATTAACATATGTTGAACACAATTTTATGTATTACATAGTCAGGTGGAGGGAGTTGCATTTTAGGCAGTGGAAACAGCATGAGTAAATTGATGCACACTTTACAATGTACTTTCTCTTTTAATATCATCAAGTAGTTTGATGCTGCCAGAGTGTAGGGGAGTTTATTACTTAGGGTTTCTATTGTTCAAGTAACAGAAATTTTGAATCAAAAGTGCTTAGTATAAGTTAATAAATTTTTTCTGTAAAGTGTCAAGATAGCAAATATTTTATGCTTCGCAGGCCGCATGGTGCCAGAAATAGGATAGTGTTCTTCAGTAATTCAGTGTCAGCAAGGATCTTGCTGCCTTTGTCTCTCCATACTTCTTTCATAATGTTAAATTATATGGTTTATTTCCTCTCGTATTTACAGGATGGCAGCCAGTATAACCAGGTCTCCATAGGTCTTTTTCCACATCTAGGAAAGACAAGACCTTTTCCAAAAGACTTTTCTATATGACTATCTTGAACTTAATCCTATCAGGTTTCACCCTGACTGCACAGAAATAAACCATGGTAAATCATTTATATTGGCTGCATTCAATAGTCAGTTTTCAGTCTTATATTACTTGACCCATTAAATGTTCCCTCCCCTCCTTTTTTTTTTTGTACTGGGGATTGAACCCAGGGCAATCTACCTTCAAGCTAAAACCAAAGCCCTTTTCATTTTTTATTTTTTTAAATTTTGAAACAGGGTCTCACTAAGTTCTTAAGCTGTCCTCAAACCTGTGATCCTCTGTCTCAGCCTCTCAAGTATTGGATCACAGGAGTGCACCACCAGGCCTGGCTCAACATTTGATCCTTTCCCTCCGTGAAATCTTTTCTTTATTTAACTTCTGTACTCTTCTGGTTTTGCTCCTATTCTCTGGTGAAGTGTTCTCTGCTTGTTCCTCCGATGTCCCCAACCGCTACATATTGGACTCAGCCCTAAGGTTGAGTTTTCTGATCTCTGCCTCTGTGTATCTTATCTATACTGTCTCCCTTGGGAATCTCATATACTTTTGATAGTGTCAAAATAGGTGAGTTTATTGTCTTAATATCATTAGCTTGCTGATTTAAAACTATTTCATAGACCATTTCTTGTCTATTTTTCTTCTTTGGGTTGTTTTATTAATACTCTGGCATTTTGCCAATCATGCAAAGTTAATATTATTTGAAGCTTTTAGGAATATAACTCTAGTAATGAGATGTGTTCTATTCATATTACTTTTCATATGCTTTAAAAACCTATTTTGATGCTAAAACGAATACAATGCATGTGTCATTTTATCCACATAGAAAAATCAGAGAAATGAAAATTATGATATTCCTGCATATAAATGTTGCTTAATGTAATCGACTCCCAAGTAAAAGAAGAGATAAAAAGCTAAATGAACACTAAGGAGGAAAACTGATGGGAACTGTATTAACACATCTTGATACATAATATAAAATGCTGCAGATTTCTAATACAGTTTTCTACTTTGATAGAGTTTATCTTTATTCAAGTATTTTAGAATTTTAGGACTTTTTCTTAATTCTTATAATCTTTTTGTCTTTATCTGTTGAGAGATTGGGGTCATTCGACTTGTAAGTTTTCCTACAGTCTGAATTTTGTTGTTTGTATACTCAGGATTCATTCAACATTTTCTTCTGCTCTCTACTTTTCTTGGAAATTGTGTTGGATTTTGTTGAATACGTGCTCAGGAACAATTAAACCTTTTCTTCTATTCTTTGCTTTTCCTGAAAGTTGACAGCTGGATTCAGAGAAATGACCAGATTCAAGTTACTAGCTTGGGCAAGACCCTAGTTGTATTCCTATTAATAGTTGTTTTCCCACTCTTTTTTGTTGTTCTTAGGCATTGATCCTGGAGGCTTATATAGCTATTAATTCATCATGAATCATGAAATAGTAATATTCTAATTCCATCTTTTGTTTCCCATTTATTGTCTGAAATAGTTGTATAAGGAGATCCCTGTAATGTACTCTTTGGCTACTAGGACAGTTCACATAGGAAATGCTAAATGAACGTTCAGTTCTTTTCATTTCCTCAGTTTTTAATGAATTGGCTCCTTGTCCACATTTAGAAGGCAACCATTTAGTGTGTGTGTGTGTGTGTGTGTGTGTGTGTGTGTGTGTGTGTGTGTGTAAACATCATGTGATTTCATACCTAGTGAGATCCTCTTCACTGAATCTTTTTGACATGACCATAGTTGAGAATAGTTTTTGGATACTTTCCTTACTATTGGGTATGTCAAGATGTCCCAGATTCATCTAGTATATTTTCTTTCCAGTTCTTTGTCCTGCTTTCTTTGAATGGAGAATGGCATTTCAAAATCACAATCTGGGCACTAAGGCTAGTTCTTGCTACTCAGTCACTGTTTCTAGCTATTTTCAGTGGACAGAACTAGATATTCCTGACTTGTAAGATGGGACTGATGTTTCCAAAACAGATGCAGTATTGTCTAACTTCTTCTGTATTGCGTTGTACTTCTTTCTTTCATTCTGAGAATTCTGGCTCTCAGATATGATAGAATTAGTGTTACTCATACCTACTCATTTGTTGTATTCTTCTTTATAAATCAGTGGTCTCAAAATACTACTGCCACCAGTATTGAAGTTAGTTGATATTTTTGTCTTCATTATTCCTCCATTTTTTAATGGTATAATATATCTACCTTGT